>ML855038.1:0-11057 GCA_009831015.1 Picea engelmannii | reverse complement strand
TTTGAGGAATTGTCATTATTTGCACACAAAATTTTCTTCTTACTATATTTCTTGAATTTGTACTTCTTTTCATCATCAGAGTTCTGGTCCTTTTTCTGATGGGGACACTTAGATGAAAAATGACCTATCTTACCACAGTTAAATAATTTGAAGGGCAAATTGCCTTGATATTTTCATGATCCTTTCTTTAACCTTCTCACAAATTTTGCCTCAATATCATCTAATTCTGAATCAATATTCTTGTCTGATTTAAACGATGCTTCTCTAGTAATGGATTTATCTTTGATAATTCTCATTTCATATGCAGTTAAAGTTCTTAGAAGTTGATCAATGGACAGTGTTTTAAGATCATTTAGTTCTTCTATTGCAAAGACTTTTGGATTAAATTTATCAAGCAAATATCTTAAAATCTTCTGAACTAAGAGTGATTCTTCAAACTTCTCACCAAGACCCTTCATGGCATTCACAAGTTCTTCAACTCTTAAAAAATACTTGCTAACTGTTTCATCTTCATTCATCTTTAGTTGTTCAAACTTCAACCTAAATGTTTAAAGTTTGGCATCTCTTACTTTCTCATTTCCTTCATAGCTACTAATAAGTTTATCCCACATTTCTTTGGCAGTTTGAAGATGCATCACCTTTACAAACTCGGCTTCTGCAAGTCCATTCAAGATAACATTCATTCCCTTAGCATTAAAGCTAAATTCTAACTTATCATCCTTGGAAGCTAGCACAACAGGCTTTATGTATCCAATCTCTACTACATCCCAAACATTAGCACCTAAGGCCATTAGGTATGTTCTCATTCTAACCTTCCAAAAGGAAAAAATTGTTCCATCAAACAAAGGAGGCTTACTGGCTTATCATGACTTGTCATGTTTAAGCTTACAGATCTACCTTTAAATAACAGGAACCCGCTCTGATACCAATTGTTGAACTTAATAAGACAATTGAGAGGGGTGGTGAATCAGTTGTTACTGTGCTTAAACAATTTTAATTCAATTAAACCATTTTAAATATTTCTCCAAGTGAATGTCAATATTATACTACATATGGACAACATAAATAATGAGCATCAATCACACATAAGATATACACAGAGATAAATTTTCACGAGGAAACCCATAAAGGGAGAAAACCTCTTCTTCTTCAAAATGATAGGCAATCTTTTAATTTCTATAAATCATCTATAATTGAGCACCAACTCAATGTGAGGCTACTACCTTTGTTTTACAAGCTCCAACTTGTTTGAGAGAACCAACTCTTTGATTTATCTAGCACGCACTAGAAGGAAGCACCAACTCCCTGAGTGTTCCAGCACCAACTGGATGGAAGCACCAACTTCCAGTTACACAGGCTCCAACCTATATAACAGAGAACACTTGTTCTCCCTTGCACCACCCTACCACCCTAATTTCTCTGGCTACAACCAAATGGAAGCTACAACTCCCTGTGTTCAAACACCCACTTGAACCTCTAAGGACAACAGTCCTCTATAGAACCACCCTACCTCCCTGATAATAAATAAATGATTGAATAGCCAACAACACAGATAAATCGATTCTTACCACTTCTTCTCTGTTTTGTAAATCTGGTCTGCTTCTGACTGCTCTAAAATTCTTCTCTTCCTTTATCTGTTCTGCAATTCTGCTCTGCTTCACGTTGTTCTGCAATTATGCTCTTGCTTCTATCTATTCCTCATCTGTTACTCATCTCTGACTTTTATCTCACACTGTGCATACTGTTGGTCTCAAATTGCACATACTGTAATTTTCCCTTTCTTACAGTTCAACTCGTTTTTCATTCAAAACGACCAACCATGCACAGTTGTCTCATATCTTCTTTTATTCACACACACCTCAGCAACTGATTTGCCAATCGAGAAAGAATCATGAATCAGTTTTGCTAACTGAATCGTAACTAATCAATTAACTGTGAGGTAAAACAGTAGCCCTCCGATCACATTCGAATTCACCTGCACAGTTGGATTACAAGAAACAAAATGTCTTTCGCATTTCGTATTTCGGTAATTTGCGATTTTGCATGTTGCGAATTCCTATTGCGAAGCATCTTGACTCTCCAAGTCGCGATCCCTGAAATGGATCCAGATCAACGGTCCACAAAACTTCATAATATGATCCCTTCTTTTCCTAATCGAACGACTGGCGGGATTTCGACGCTTTTCCCTTCGAGTCTTCGAGACTCACAATAGTCCCTTTCGACATTTCACGATTTCACATGTCGCGAATTCCTGAAACTCCATGTTGTGATCCACAAAACTCCATGTCGCAAGTTCACATTTTGGAATTTCGCGATTTCGGTAATTCTTGTGATGAGATATCTTGACGCTCCATGTCGCAATCCCTAAAACTCCGAAACTCCAAGTCGCAATTTTGCATTTCAACAGTTCACGATTTCTATGGTGAAGTGTTTCGACACTCCAACTCACGGTAACCGAAACCTACACGAAAAGGTGTTTTTCTCATTTCGGCATTCCTGTAGTGAAGTGTTTTGACACTCCAACTCTCGGTATCCCGAACTTTGGAATGGATTTATTTCCCGGTCTGCGAAACTCTTTGTTGATGTTCCTGTTTCGGGATTTTGGCGTTTCGCATTTCGCGACTTCGGGACTCCTGTGATAAAGAGTCTCAACTCTTGACTCCTCTAACTCTTGGTATCTGGAACTCTGAAATATAGTTAATTCCCAGTCTGTGAAACTCCGAAATGTAGTCTTTGACATGCTCTGATCTATCGCATTTTGGGATTTTCTACCGTGAGTTGCTTCCTTGAATCCTGGAGTTTACAGTTATGATCTTTTCATGTGATCATTGTTGCGCTACTGGTCTTGCCACTTTCTCTTGTTCATCATCGTTGGGCTGAGCTTGCCATCAATGAAAAACAAATACTTTGTCTTCTGTCTGCCCGTAATAAATATGCCAACAATGTCAAGAGTAGGCATAGGGGTGTACATGCCCTATTTCTTAGTGGTCGGTTTGGAAATAGTGCAGACAGTGAAGGACCTGATATACTTATTGACCTCTTGTTGAAGTTTTAGCCAGTAGAAATGTTTCTGCTGCATTGCCATTGTCTTTTCGACACCGACATGTATTGCCATCCAACTATAGTGGGCTTCCCAAATCAGCTTCGCTCACTCTCTTGATGGACTGCAGATACGGCCTAGACGACACAACAACCCATCCTGAAGATGAAAATTAGCGACAGTTGCATTTGTGCCCAACATTTGGTAGGTGGTGGCGAAGTCTAGGTTTGTCTCATAGAGTTGGGGCCATCCATAGGTCTCGTTTCCGCAAGAGTATAACATGGTGAGTCGATATGCTGAGGCAAGCATCGACATGGTTGGTGCTTCCCATTTTATACTTGATTTTGAGGTGGAATTGATGCAAGTATGTGGACCACTTCTGATGGCGGTGATTCTGCAATTTTCCTTATGTATGCATGAACTACATTGGCTTATGATCAGTGTGGATGAAGGTCTCCTTCCCAAGAATATAATGTCTCCACTGGAGGCAGGCTTGCATAATGGATTACATTTATTTGTCGTAAGTAGGGTACTTACAAACAACATCTGATAGTGTCTCACTATGATAGGACATGGGGTGGCCATGCTGAGTGAGAACGATGCCCACAACATAGTCTGAAGCATCTGTCTCGATCTCAAAGGGTTTTTGTAGGCTTGGTAATGAAATTACTAGGGTTGAGCACAAGCGTTGATTCAAATAATTGAACACTTGTTGTTGGGACTGGCCCCAAACAAATTTCTCCTTCTACCACCCATGGTTACTTGGATGAGAGCCCATGCAATATGGGAGAGTCCCAACACGAACCTGCGGTAGAAATTGGCAGGGCCCAAGAAGCCCCGAAGCCCAGTGAGTGTGGTTAGGGTTGGCCACTCATGAATGACTTGGATCTTGACTAGATCCACATGTACGCCATTCTTATCAATGATGTATCCCAGGTAATGGACCTTGTGCATGTCAAACGATCATTTTTCCATGTTGGCGTATAACTTGTGTTGCTGCAGAGTGTGCAAAACCTACTGAATATGTTGCAATTGTTTTTCCCAAGTATTGTTGTAAATGAGGATGTCATCTAGATACACCACTACAAAAGTATTGGTGAATGCTTGTAGGATATCGTCCATCATCCTCATGAAAGTGGCTGGAGAATTTGTCAAACCAAAGGGCATGACCAACCATTCAAAAAGACCTTCCTTTGACTTGAAGGCAGTCTTCCATACATCTACATGTTCTATCGGCACCTGGTGGTAGCCATACTTCAGATCAATCTTACTAAAGTAGTTTCCTCCCATGAGATGATCAAGGAGGTCGTCGATTCGGGGAATCGGGTACCAGTTTCTGACTGTGATTTTATTCAGGGCCTAGTAATCAATGCAGAGTTGTCAGGTTCCATTTTTATTTTGTACCAACACTATTGGGCTCCCACAAGGTGATGAGATGGGACATATGTGCCCCATTGTGGAGCAGTTCTTGGATCTATTGCTTGATCTCCTCATTCTCTAATAGAGAGTGATGGTAGATTTTCCCATTGGGCAGTGGTGTGCCAAGGGTCATATCGATGGGGTGCTTGACCTGACAGTGCAGAGATACCCCGATAGGTGAGGAGAAAATATCCAAGTATTCTTCCACGACCATATCCACTTGCTTCTATTGTGTGGCGAGGTTGACTGCAGAGACCCTGGATGTGGTTGTGATCTTTCGCTCATTCTAAGAGTGAATCATGAAGAAGCCAAACTTCCCCGTCTGAGAGATGACCTTCCTACATTTCTTGGCAGAGATCAAGGAAATAGCACTAGGTGGGACTGCCTCGGGTATCCTATACAATTTCTTGTTCAAAGTAATAATAACACTACGAGGCCTAAAATCATATACAACACGACATTTCCATAAATATGGTTGTCCCAAAATAAGATTACAAAATTAGAGAGGGGCAACATAAAAAAATACCTTGTATTTGAAGGGCTTGATGTCGTATGACATGAGGCATTGTTGGCTAATGTGGATGTCACTTCCTTGGTGAAGCCATCCGATGGTGTAGGGATGTGGGTGTAGCATTGTTAATAGGACGAGTCGCTTGACAACCTCTACTGAGATGAATTTATTCTGTCTACCACTATCAATGATGAAGTGTAGTGGGGCATCCTTCACCCACATATATGAATGAAAAGGGTGCTCGCCTTCCTCTGGCTCATATGGTTCACCGGGATGGAGCTTAGTGGTAGAAATGGTAGAGCTAGGTTCTGCATCAATGATCTTTCTCCCCCTTTCTGGTTTTTACTCAGACTCGGAACCCACATCTGATTCAAAGGCTTTCACCTAGAGACTACTTTGAGCAGCAATCAACAGTGTTATGCCAGGGGCTCTTATGGAAGTCGTACCACTTCTCGGTATCTTTCTTTTTCTTTTTGAGGTTGTCCATCTTTGATCTGCCCTTTTTTCTACAGGTTGGGACTGCCCTTTCCTAGCTTTTGCTATGAGGGGTTCCCAGGCCCAAAATTTACATGTCTTTTGTTTGAGCTTCTGCTCAATTTTGACGACATATCGGTAGGCCATGACCAAGGATGACATGTATAGAAACTCCATTTCAACCTGGATGTATCTATGCATACCATCGCAATACTTGAGCCCCATATTTCACTCAGAATATTTGATACCCAGCTTGGTGCGCAAGGTATGGAATATATTTGTGAACTCGGGCATTGTTTGGTCTCTTTCCTACCACAGTGTGGTCCATTTTGTGTACAGGTCGTCATAACTTCCAACATGGTAGTATTGTTCTTTAATAGCATCCCTGAAGGACTCCTAGGTGATCACGACTATAAATAATGAGAGTTCCTTTGTTTCCTTTTGTTCACAAAAAGTTTCCCACCAATATTTGACATGGGGAACAACTTTGAGGAGCGCAAAAGTAATCTTTTCTCTATTCGAGAAGTTATGGACATAGAAATACCCCTCTAGCAGATTCAAGCATTTTTCTGTAGCATATGCGTCTATATGAACTTCAAATATAGGAATATTGAAGTTGATTTGTACCTCGAAGGGGGCGACGCCTCTGTTTGAGGAAGATGCGTCGCTTGTTGGTAGTCATTGAAGGATTTGCACAAAACTATTCATCATCTCATTCCTCTGTTGTGTGAGGGATTCCTTGAGAAACATTTTGAAAGGATATCCTTTCCCATCATATTTGTTTTCTCCTACCATGAGAGGTCGCTTAGGCATGGGAGAGATTTTTTCCTTAAGAGAAACAAGATCAAGACCCAATTCTTTGTACCCAGACCTCGTTGGGGACATGCATTAAGAACGATAAGGAGCAAACCAATCTGATACCACTGATCCATATTTAATGAGAATAAAGAAATTAATACATATTATTATTAAAGAATGCTTAACACATAATAACAGATATACAGTAAAATTGGTTTCTATTCAATAAGGAAATAAGCTAAAACTATAAAATGCAGTGGAAAAAGAGCTTTCTAGAATGGTGGAAACTTATCTCTGGGAAGAGATGTGACAACTGCGCTCATTCACAAGAAGATGATTACAATGAGGCTCTGAAGGTATTTTTACAATAAACAAGAATTTCAAAAAACCTAGACATCCAAAAACCTAACACTAGGAGATGAAGCACCAAAAGTCATGTGAACCCCGTTTAGGTAAGTTAGTACATCAACTTCCTGAGGTCATAAATTTTGCATAGGATCTTCATTTTAGGCGCATGATAGCATATTCGAAAGGTATATCCAAGGAATACTCATGTTGCTATCAGAATATAACTTCTTCTATAGTTTGAATGTGGCGATCCCTAAAAACGTTGTTTAGGGCCTCAAAATGACACTGGAAGTTAGGGACCCGAAAACTAGGAAAAAACTTCCAAGCTGGAAAACTTCCAAAATGAGCCAGTTGGAATAGGTGGGAGGCCATTGACATCCATCTGGATCATTTGGATACCCAGTTAGTGCACAATTCTTGTGGATATCCATAGTTGCAGTTACAAGGAGGAATAAGGGCGTATGGTCATCTCTTGGTCTTGGTCTCTCTCTAGCGCTATCAAGTGATATTCTTGGTGATTCTCTTAGTGATATTCTTGGTGATTCTGTTGGTGAAATTCTTGGTGGTACTCTTGGTGATATTCTTGTTAAGTATGGTGCAAGTTTGAGAGAGTAGTGTAGCTGCAACTGACATAGTTGTGTATGATACTTGTTTTTTGGATATGGAAACTCTCTCTCTTGTGCGCTACTCTTGGTGAAGGAGCGCTCTACTTGTCTTGAGTTGTTGCTGCAGTTAGCAGCTAGGGTTTATCTATTGGTTCTGGAGTAGGCTTTCTAGAATTATTCTAAGTAAAGGTTAGGGTGCTCGGGGGTGGCCTTGTGCCTATGGTTGGGTCAAAATGATGTGACATTGTCTATGGTTAAACGAGCATACCAAAATTTTAACATGGTTTCAGAGCGGGGTTTCCTTCGTAACAGTATAACCATTGAAAGGAAGATCCTTGATTTCCCCCATTGCTAATATCGTTGAGAACTTAATGAACTAACTAAGAAGGCATCCTAATTAGGGTGCATATCTTCCTCAGATCATATATGGGAATTTCTAAAGTTGAGATATTAGGGTTTCCTCATAAAAACCCTAGGTTTCTAGTTCCAGTTACTTCATGCCAGTTGTAGTGCTAGTTGCAACACCAGTTGTAGTGCTAGCAATAATTGCAGTGAAAGTTTATATGAAGTATTGGGACTAATGTTAGGTTGTCCTAATTCTCCTTACCCTAGCACATCTCCATCTATCTCTAGACTGCAAGTTGAAGCACCTTGAAATTTTTGGGTTCGCCATTTCTCACCGTTGTAGCCGGATGGTGCCACTACCTATTGATGTTTCCGGAGGTATGTAATTTTATATGTTTAAACTATATCATTATCTTAAGAGTATTTTCATGAGAAGGGATATTGTTTTACAAACAATAATTATAGATCCAAAGGGATCTTAGGTCCAACACATTTAGAGGAACAACACACTCCAGGTTTGATTGTTTTCATATACCTCTAGTTGTTATGGAATTATTGTGACCTTATGAACATCTAGTTGTATTTTGATGTATTGAAGTTATGATTATCATATTAACCTCTGTTTAAATTTAAAGTTAGAAACCAACTTTAGTCAAAGTATTAGATTGACTAAGGTTGAGATTTTAGAGTTTCCTTACATTATATTCTCTAACTCAGATTTCTGTCAAGAAAGTATATTGTCTTAAGTACAGGGGACATATTGAAGAGAATACTTGTCATCTTGAGTGAAGGAGACTCGAAAGAAAATCAACAACATTCATTCTTGAAGATAAGACTCCAGGTTCTAGGTTGTTGATTAATTGGGTTGGTTTTCATTGATGTCAACCCTTGAAGCAAGTCCAGTATAAATTTTTGGTAGCCCCAATAGTGTGATTAAGGGACTTCCGTTTGATTGATGTACAATGGTATGAAGTTTAATATATTTGCAGGTAAGATTATTCTAGATGGATAGTACATGTCATGACATTTGCAGTGATAATAAGAACATCACATAAATCCTCATGGTTAGCAAGTTATGGTCTGGGGAAGTGGAGAACCCTCATGAGTTATCTAGAAGGTCAAATACGTCAACTTAATTCTAGAATCTCCTAGAAGAAGTTGACTAGTCAAGTGGGTGAAACTAGGAGTTAATCATGGGTTAAGTTGTTGCACTAAGAAAATAATTAAATATAATTTAGTTGCAACTAGAAGTGGAGCATTTACTATTTGAATAACAATGAGTTAGAAGTGGACAAGTGGTTAGAATTGGGTTAGCCCTAAAATAAGGAAAGTGGATTAAGTTGGTTAGAAGGTAACCCCTTGAGGAAGCCACATGGAAGTATAAATAAGAGAGAAATGCTCTCCCATTAACACCTATTAAATATCATTGCATATCTATTTTGTGAAAGGTTGTTTGGGCAGGTATTATTAATAGAGAAAAGTGCGGCAGAAAAAGCGCGGCAAGAAAAGTGTGGCAGGAAAAGTGTGGCAGGAAAAGTGCGACAGAAAAAGTGTGGTAGAAAAAGTACAGTAGGAAAAGTGCGGCAGGAAAATTGCGAAAGAAAAATCGTGGCATAAAAAGTATGGCAGAAAAAACATGACAAAAAAATCGCGGCAGCAGATTCGTGACAACAAAACCGCGATAGTAAAATTCTATAAGAATAAAAAAGGTATGGTTTTCATATGTGTAGTGTTGAATTTATGAATCTGGTTGAGGGTTTTCCTTGTAAATCTCTTGGATACCCTCTTGGAAGTTTAGGGCTTGTTATAGAGTTGATCTAAGGAATATCTATTGAAGTTTAGTATTGGTTCATGTTTGAGGTATTTTGGTTGAGGTATGTTGTTGAAGTTATTGGTACAGATAGAGGTTGTATAACAGTGAGGTTCTAGAACATGGTTTGAGGTACATACTTATTGTATAGTGTTTGAGGTATATGTGATAAGATTATATTGGTTGATGAGTATACAATGACAGATTTGATAGAACAGGCTGTAACAGTGACATATTTAGTTTCTACATTTGACACTTATATTTCAGGGATGTTTGATAGGAAAGGATAGGTTGTTGTAGCCACCTTCCAGTTGTATCCAGAGAACATAGGGGGTTTTAGTATCCTTTTGGTTGTAGCCATAGAATTGGGGAGTTAAAGATTCCCTCGAGTTGTAGCCTGAAAATAGGGGGTATGAGCCTCCTTCAAGTGGCAGCTAGAAAACAAAGGAAGTTGGTGCTTCCAATGAATGTAATTCTCAAATAAAAATAAGAAAAATTATTCTATGGTTTTCTCTCACATTGGATTTCCATGTAAAAAATACTGGTGTACTATGTATGTGTATGATTGTTCATTTGTTCATGGTTTATTTACTCTGCACTTATTGGATCATAATTCTATATTGTTGATACTGAGAGGGGGGTGAATAAGTATCAAGTACAATTTAAAACCTTTTTCAACTTATACTTAAACCATTCAACTATATCCAATGAGCAATGAACAATAGTATAAGAGTTACACCAATACACCACAATACACCATGCACAATATATGAGAAATAATCAATAGTTATTGTTCAAGAGAAGTAATGACTTCCAAAGGTAGCTACATCTTCCAAATGTAAAGGGAGGGATAAACCTCCAAGAGGAAGATACAATCCTCCAATATCAAGAGAGAGTTGAACTCTCCATCCTTTCCCCTTCCTTCCACCTAAGAATATAGGAGAGATAATAAAACTTTACATTAAATCATCACCATCAACCAATCATCACATAGAACCTGATAATGCTTCCTGAGACTTCTTCAATTTCCGCAATTCTTCAATTCTTGGAGTACTATGATCCTATAGATAATATTACTCAATGTATTCTCAGAAACTCCTCCAATTTTCACTCATTGAATCCTCCCCAAAAAGAGGTTATAGAAAGAATGGTAGAGTTTATTCAATTCTAGTTTGTTCAGAAGACCCAACTTGTACAGCATACCCCACGCTCAATACTTAACATCCAATTCTGAAACTCGCACACAAGAAACTAAAGTTCGTACTATTTCCAATGGAAGTGGTCCCACTTCATTTGGATTCTGTATGAAGAAGTTATGACTTTTTTACCCGGAACACCTATTTATTGACTAGCTTTAGGACTGGTCACAAACCCTATCTTCCACAGACTGTATCTCCATAATTATAGCGAATCAAGGGCTCAAATTTTACCAGAGGTACCTTGATATGTCTTCTCAATACCAAAGCGATTTCACCATCTAAATCGTTCTAGAAAACAAGTTATAGAAAAAATGGTAAGATGACCTGAAAATAACATACCTTAGAACACATCACCAAAAGACTTCATCCTCCCTTGAAATCCAGCCTTCTTTTCTTCTTATTACCTATGAAATTCGACTTGTATCAAATGAATGTATAATGATGTTTATTTATACCATTTATGTCACTTCCTTCTAACATTAGGGCTGACCTGACACTTTCTTATTTT
>ML855037.1:8622-28536 GCA_009831015.1 Picea engelmannii | reverse complement strand
CAAACAGGTGCCATGTTCAAGGGTGACAATAGTTGTCATAATGGATTCCAAAAAACTTGGCCCACTTCCTTCAATTCCCCCCCCATCATGATTGATGAGTAACTCTTTCTTTTTTAATGAGCTTGAGGAGGATAATAGATGCTTGGTATATCTCATAATTCAGATGAGTCCCTTAACATATGTTTAATGAACATGAGGAAGGAGGAATTCAGTCCTGTATGGGTCTTGGAGATTGGACTCACATAGGTCCTTCGATGCATAATTTTACAAGACCATAAAAGGTAAAATCGATGGTTTTTCACATTTAGAGAGTCAAAAAAGAACTTAAAGATGAATCCATGGATGACTTTTTCATAAATTTAGTCTCCCAAGACTGAAAAAAGTGTAAAACAACATAGGGGAGAACTCTTCTAGTCATGCTTGACTAGAGTATTCCTTTTTCATAATTAGTCTCGCAAGGCCAAAAAAAATAGATAAACTACCACTCGAAAGACACCCTTTCAAACCTTTTAACGAGCGTGAAAGGAAGAAAGTTGACTCGACAATCTTTTCATGTTTAGGGAGTCTGAAAAGAGCTTAAAGGAGACTCCAAGAGTTCCTTTTTTGTATGGCTTTTATGAGTCTGAAAAAAGAGATTAAAGTATACTCGGTAGCCTATTCTCATGTATTAACGAGCATGAGAAATAAAAAAGACTGAACTTGGTAACTTATTCTCATGTATTTATGAGCACAAGAAAGAACAAAGAATAAGCTCACTAGAAAATACTACTATGTTATGATGGGAACGACCCCCATGCGAGGATCACTCGTAGAAGCGTGTTTCTCTAGAGGTTTTTTTTTTCCCATATTGCGTGATAGAAGCTAGTGGCATCGCTCCAGCATGATTTCTAGAGGTTGGAGACCTACCCCCCAAGCATCGTTTTCACCGTCAACTCTTCTTCTTTCCTCCTTTAAGCGTCTCGTTACTAATAGGAATATTTTCACTAGGTGGAGGAAAAGAACGTTCAAGTATTCGATCTAGAGTGAGACTCGATTCAAATGGAGGGGGGTCTATTTCATTTTTTAACAAGTTTAACAGAGACAATGAACTATGCTCATAAGCATCTGTTTCATTTTTTAATGAGCTTGAAATAAGAAATGAACTATACTCGTAGAGACCCGGTACTTCCAAATGATCAAATGATTCTAGGGATTGTTGCACCTGAGTCGAAATCATATTTAACGTGGCAACCTGTGCGGTGGTAGGAGCAAGCAAAAGAAAAAACCCCATGAATGAGGAATCCTTAAGAAGACCTACTCCTACACTCTCAAGACTAGATTGTCCTAGAAAAGGGACATTATTCGTTGCAGCATTGTGGAGATCTAGAGTTGTATAGTCAAATTGATCAACAGTGATAATTTTTCCTTGATGGGGAAATCATAAAATACGAAACACGCAATCATCGCATAGAACCAACTATGACCAACTAACAAATTGTAATCCAGGGGTGCGTCAACCACTTTGATATCAACTGAAACAATTTCACCCTTCAATGTCATAGTGAAAGACTGCAAGAGTATATGAGGATGGAAACCACATCCATCAAATGCTTTCAGGGTGGTAGGAGACGGGGTAAGTTTAGAGGAACCAAGGGCTCTCCAACAAGGAAAATACATGACACGGGTGGAGGCTCCCTCATCCAAAATAGTGTGATGGATATTCTTCCCACCAACCGAAATTTGAATTTGGAATGTTAGGTGGTGTGAGAGTCTCTCCTTAAAATAATCCATATTTAACATAATCATATTTGACTCCTATAGATCCATGGCTCCAATGGTTGGCTGACAACAGGGTTCTACGTTGACTTGGACAATGTTGTATAACTTCGAGGGTGGACATAGCACAAGGATCCTGCACTAAATCTTCAATGATATTGTAGTTTTTGGTGGCGTGAGAACTCGGATTAAACGTCACTTTTCGAATCATGCTCTTGGGTACGTGCAACACTACGTCAAAAATTGGCTTCTCAATCTGAAGAGGAGTGGAGGATGGAGGAGGAATGGAAGTGGAGGGTTGATCGATAGCCTTTCCATTATCCTGGTCTCCTAGAGAAGTGTCATAAGTATTTACTTGAGTCGTTACATTAACTATCTCAAACATCTACACCTCAAAGGTGCTCGAGGAAGCATCCCCATTGTGGGAATGACCTGTGTTTCCCCCTTGCAAAGAGGCGGGATTTTGTGTAACCAGATGTTGTTATTGAACCAGTTGGGAGGTACCCTTCAGAAATTTAGTGACAGCCTCAGGATGAGGGAATTCTTTCATGTAGTGGTCTTCCTCACAAATCATGCAAGGAAACTTAGCCTTCCTATTCGGTTGAGTATCAACAGTCTTTGTAGTACCCTACTAGTCATAATATTTCTTAGATTCACCCTTGTTTTTCTTCTTACCTCTTGGTTGTTGAGATAAAGTGGATTAGACTGCATTCACCTTAGAGATTTGAGCAGGATCAGAAGTAGTTTTGGTGTCTGAAACGGAAATTGGTTATGGAGTAGGTCTTGTCGAATCGTTCGATGGACGAGGAGCATGAGGGATCACATCGTAAAGTGTGTTAGACTGGGAATATACTAACTCCAAATACTGCACATGGCTCATATCCTAGTCCTCAGTAACAAAATTTCCCATAGAAACATCGCGGGCAATGGGAGGCAAGAGTGACTTTGTAAACCAATCCAGGAGGAGTTGGTCTGGAATTGGAGCTTTAATCAACTGTCTCCACTCATGAATGTGATCAAATATGTGGGTGGAAGAGGATTGTCGGAGTGAGGTCGAAAGTTTTGCACCGGTATCATACCGTATAGGCAATTGAAAATGCGTCAAAAAATCCATGGCAAGAGAATTAAAGTCGACAAGGGAGTTACGCGGTAGCTCAATATGCCATTTGGCTGCGACACCTGTAAGTGTTCTCTGGAAAAGTCTCAGACGAATGGAATCATCCATCAAAGAGTTGGAAGAACACCATAAATGGAAAGTCATAACATGATTGTTAGGATCTTCCCCAGGTTTTTCGTCGAATTTCGAGATGTTGGACGATAATTTGGAAGGGATGGCAGGCCAAAATGGGGCATGTTGAATGGGATTGTTTGTCAAACGTGACAAATTTGGAAGATCTAACGTAGACAATAAAGGAATTTGTCGGTTATCGTGTGAATACTGGTGATAACCATGTGGCATGGGAACACCAGTAGGACCATATAAAGGTTGTGGAGATATGGAAAAACTAGATGGTCCTCCCATATATGGTGGTTTCCTGGGTTATCGATCCATGTAAGGTGGTTGTCCTGATTGTCCTCCTATGTACTGTGATTGAACAAATGGACCTCCTATATACTGAGATTGACCCCCCATGTATGGTGGTTGATCGGATGGGCCTCCCATGTATTGTGTGTGAAGGTATTATTGTGTTGGAATTATGGGGTTTACATATTGATAGGGCAAAGTTCCTTGTTGAGGAATGCCCGTCGGATTAGGTTCACCCCACAAAGGGTTGACAACTGCTCGAAATGGTTGTCCAAGATATAGGCCAGTGGTAGTATGGATAAAAGGACATGGAGGAGCAGCTTGTCCCCAATCTTGTTGATGTTGCAACCACATGTTTTCCCCCCAATGAAAAACTTCCCTCCAGCTGAAGGTTGCCCCCAGCTAAAGGTTGGACACTCATTGAATATTGACCTCCAATGTAGGGTGTGCTCATATGCGATGGTTGAGATGGATGTTGAGTAGTTTCTGTAACTGTGGTTGTGAGAATGAATTGACTACCATCTATCTAACCGGTGGTATGACCAAGTAAAGCACTTGGTGTGTGCATGTGCAGAAATAGTGAAGCAAGAATATTACCAGACCCATTTGACAAAGGAGATGTATGCGAGTCGGGGTTACCTGGGTCAACAATGTTTCTAGTAAAGATGTGCCAATAGTATCAACTACATGAGTTGTGGATGAGGATGAATTACCAAGTCCTTCAAGAAAACCAAAAGATGATGGGTTTGTGCCAAAATGTTATTAAGTGGTTGACTCGGGCGATAAAAAGTAAAAAGAATAGGCATCAATAAATCTCGTGGATGGTGGATCAGTGAGTGGTTGACCGAGTGGATCAGTAAAAATATGATTCACGTAAGATGGAAGGCTTTCTAGAAGGTTCTAACTGGTTCTTCTACGTGATGACCACTTCCAGAAGCGTAGCTCCTAGTCTTAGAAGTTTGATCTGCGATCATTCCTTCGTAAAAAACATTTGGTTGAGGTTTATGAATGTCAGGATCCATACCATTTATACTGTGAAATCTTCGATCCTAAGGTCGACTATGAAAGTCAAAGAAAAACACTCCTAAGAAAACTAAAATCAATCAACCAAACAACAGTAGATTCAAGGATCTTTCAAAGACAGGATATCAAACTGCCAACGAAGAAATGAGAAGCAATTACCCCTACCTCCACATGACAACCCTTCTCAGTGAAAGCAACCCTCATTTTCGAAGGACCACCCTCCAAGGGTATTGAAAGTGTGATACAATGTCTAACCTAGGTACCGTGGGAATCCTCCCACGGTCACCTCTATAGATACCTAGGAAAAGCCATTAAGATTACCAACTCGTAGTCAAACTCTGGGAGGGTATAGTCAACAATCGAGACCGAACGTATGGGAAGGATATCAAAGTCCAAAATTATTCCAAAAAGGACTAAGGAAAAGTATACCAGTAGATTCCAGAGGACCCCAAACGGATTCGAAGTTCACGAATTACCGAGACCAAGTGAGTAAGTGAGACTTCAGAAAGGAACCCTGGTATATGTTATTTCCACTACGATTGGTCAAGCTTTGGAGAGGTAATATTTGTTGCTCTTATGCACATGACCTCGTGTTTAGCCTCTGTGTAAGAGGGGGTTCTCGATTATGCTTATACGAAATTTTGATTTGTTCACTCTTTAGTGTTCTACAGTCTATTTAGTAGTCTTGGACAATTTACTCACTTTTCATAGTTCAAAGATCCTAATCATGTGCTATTGTTGGTGTGCTAAAACCCAAAAATGTTCTCATTGATTTTATTAGTGTGTGGTTGATTTTAATCAGTAGGTTCACGAAGATGAAACTGATAATGTGAGAGAGACTTGACTCTAATAGAATGCAAAAGAATGAGATGCAGTTCATTCTTTTCAATGAATTCTATGTATGAGAAGGAGAAGAGATAGATTCTTCTTAACACAAGAAACAACTCAAAAACATGCAACTTTAAATTTATGGGATCAAGATGATGCCAAACTACCAAGCAAATGTTTCTAAAAATTGAAATGCACACGCAAAACTAGCTTTGTTTCAAACGTGAACCAAAACAAATTTCCTAAAGAATGCAAAAATTTCTTTATTTGATTATGTATGCAAGGATATATGCAAACTTTTTCGCTTCTTAACTTTCAAATGGAATGAAAGAGATCTATGTTCGACACAAGAAATATGAGGCAAAAAAGCAATCCAACAAAGCACACTAAAAATGATGAGAGTTGAAAGAAATCAAGTAGGAGATAACTTGTTCAATCAAGGACTCAAAGATGAAAAGGAGAAAGAAGATAAACACTCATGAAAATCCTGAAAACATGAGCAACAAGAAAGAACATTCAAGGCTAGGTTGTGGTAAACAAGAGAGTCCTTATCGTCAAAAAATGAGTTGTTTCAAATGAAGATAAAAAGGCTCAATACGAAACAACCTTTGCAAACCCTATTTGGTGAAAAATCCTAAACAGTCAAGCAATCTAAAAGCTTTGCAAGACGAAGATCAGACAATTGAAAGGCAGGATGAACCAAGGGATCTTGTTAACCCAAGGGGATCACAACTGGGAGAGATTTGAAAAATCAGAGAAGGAAATGAAATGAGTCATGGAATGTCAAATTATCAAGACAAATAAAGTCAAAGACAATCTAGGAGACTCTAGGCTAAAAGCCTCTCAAAATCAAACTAAGAAAAGTAGGGTAGAAACAAGCAAAAACACCTAAAAAAAGAGATCGATGCCCCTGTTACCTAAGGAATAGAGCACCATGGCACCCTCTAGTAGGCTCAAAGGGAGCACCATTCAGCTAATGGTGCCCCTTAGGATACTTAAGGGGAGTGCCATTCAAGCTAATGACGCCTTGGTGTGAACTGTGGAGGAGTGCAAGTTTCTGAAAAAGCTCAAAAATGGCTTCCACAAGCTTAGAATCAGCAGAGACTTAGTCAATGTCTCTTTAAACTCTTCAATGAGGAAGAGGGAAGGGGAAATATATCAAAATGAATCATCAAACAAGCAAGATCTAGTCACAAGCAAGGATTCAAGACGAAAACAAGGAGATACTAGTGAAAAGTTGATCCCCAGTGGAGTAGTCATTTTTTTGTTGTGAGAAATCTTACCTTGTGGACAGGCTAAGCTCCCCTTTGAAACAAGACCCTTATATTTTCTCCAAAGACAAAAATAAACAAATGGTTTCTAACATCCCCATAGATCTAATTCAATCAATCAAGAGAGAATAATAATGTGGTGTACCTTGTTGTGATGTTCATCCTCGCTGCTCCAATCCTTGGGCTTGATCTCCAAGGTCCTCAACGCAATTGAAGTCCTGCAAAGACTAGCAAAGGAACTCTTCTTCCTACTATGTATGATTAAACAAATCAGATATATATATGAAGACTGAAACGACAATACACAAGAAAATGTAGAACACATGAACTTGAAGGGAATAGGCCAAGTTAATATTAATTGGAAAGCTAAATAAGGCACTTACATAGCATGCTTGATGATGCAACAATATTCTCCAAGCTCTCCTCGTCCTGCTTTTTCATGAACCTTGAAATCAAAATGTTGATGCTTCTCCCAAGATCAAAGGTTCGATATCTGAATTCTTCCCCCCTTCACCTTGGAAATACCTTCAATATATAGGCTTTGAGAGGTACAACCACCATGACATAATGAGGGAAATGTTTGAGGATATGGCTTCATAAGTTGGGATTTTATCCTAGGATAGTGCCATAGGATAGGATTTGACCCAAACCAACCTCATCTCATCGGAACTGGCCCTTAGAAAGAGGTGGGATTCTCCTTTATTTCCTCTAACCAAAAGTGGCACTCCCCCTTAGTTAGAGATACAACGCCAGTGGAAAAAAGTGGTGCTCCCTTCACATGGCAAGGGGAGCACCGGTGCTCCCTATACATTGGCAGTGGGGTGCCACCCTTCATAAATGCAAAAAAAATGGTTGATTTTCCAAGCAAAAGGCATGTATTGACTGTCATATGATAGGGCTTCTTCTTCCAACATGACTTAGGGATTGTGACAAATCTATTTCATCGTTTCAAGTGGTTGTGACACTTAGAAAAGTGAATATGACACTTGGTAACGTGCATACGACACTTGAGACAGTGCATGTGACACTTAACAAGGTGCATTACATCACTTTAAGACACTTGTGACAATTAGGGTGTGACATTTTGACGTGTAACACAACTCAAACTGCTTTTAAGAGGTCTCCTATATAAAAATTCACATTAAGACGTGTGAATGGAACTATGATAGTTATTATTGTATGCAAATTCAACAAGGTAGATATACTTTTCCCATCTATTTTGTTGATCCATTACATGCATCATTGACATATCCTCCAGAACTTGGTCAACTCTTTCAATCAATCCATATGTTTGAGGATGATAGGTGATACTTAAATTTAAATGCATTCCCTTGGAGGTCTAAAGGTAGGTCCAAAACCACGAAGTGAAACAAGAGTCTCCATCTAAAATATTTATTTTGGGTATTCCATGTAACTATACAATTTTTTTAAGAAATATATAAGTTGTTGTTGTAGCATCTTATGTAGTCTTGATAGGATTGAAGTGGGCACCCTTGGTTAATAAATCCACAACCACCATAACATAATCATGCCTTTGAGGGTCATGGGTAGACCAACTACAAAATATAAGGAAACAACCTCCCACTTGCTTTTAGGGATCTCATGGGGTTGGAGTAGACAAAGGAGATGACAATGCTCTACCTTTACTTTTCGACATTGAAAGCATTGGGTAAGAAATGAATTATACCCCTCGTCATAGCTATCCAAAAGAAAATTCCCTTCATTTTGCTATACATCTTTGATACACCAGGATGGGCTGCATAAGGTATGCGACGAGCTTATGATAACACCAACCTTTGAAGGTCCTCATTCGCAGGTATGTACGTCCCTTCCAAATATTGCAAGAGACCCTGCATGAATCTAGTGAGTAACCTTCATACTTTGTTTCCAAAACACTCCCTTTTTCCAAAATGGATTTGATTTCTATGTACCATGGGTCTTCTTGAAGGTGAATTAGTACCTAGTCTCTTAAATCTACCTTCAAGGAGATCATTAATTGATATCCAGGTTTTTGACTTAATGCATCCGCCACTCGGTTTTCCTTCCCTTTTATTAGGAAATAACAATATCGTGTTCACTGAACAACTCACTCCAATGTCGTTTATGAGCATTCAAACCTCTTTGAGTGAATATATGTTGAAATCAATTATGATCAGTCTTCAATTCAAATTTATTCTTATCAAATAGTTCCTCCATATTTTTAGTGCCATTGCAACCACTCGTAACTCCAAGTCATGAGTGGGGTAGTTTGTTTCATGACTCTTAATTTTTTGGGATGCATAAGTTGCAACACCTTCCTCCTACATGAATATTGCACCCAAGCCTACTTTAAATGCATATGTAAAAGCTAACAAATATTTTTTCATATTAAGCACCTTGAGAATAGGGGAAAAACTTAAACATTTATTCAATTCCATAAATGTGAATTCATATTCATTTGTCCATTCAAATATTTTTCCCTTTCATGGGAAAGAAGTAATGGAACTGATGATTTTTTAAAAGCCTTCGATAAACCTCCTATAATATCCTACCAGCCCCATAAAACTACACACTTCATAGGCATTCTTTGGTGCTAGCCATTACATTCTTGCTTTCTTACTAGGATCTATAGTTGTTCCTTCCCCAATAATTACATGCCCTAAGTAGTGAATTTTTTTCTTTTGAAAGAATACGATTTTAGACATTTTCCCTTACAACCTATGCTTATGAAGACACCAAAGAATGGGTCACAAGTGTTCCTTGTGTTATCTTTCATTATGAGAATAAATGAGGATATCATAAAAAAGACTTGCACAAAGTAGTCCAAAAAATTGTGGACGACATTGTTCATTAAGTTCATAAAAGTTGCATGGGAATTGGTTAATCCAAAAGGTACTACCATGAATTAATAATGCCCAAATAGAATAAAGAAGGTAGTTTTGTGAATGTCTTTCTCTTTGGTCCTAAGTTGGTGATACTCAAAACACAAGTCAATCTTAGAGAACGCTTAATATCCCTTTAGCTAATCAAATAGGTCACCAATTTGAGGAATTAGATACATATTCTTTATTGTAGCTCTATTCAAGTCACTATAATCAATGCATATATGAAGAGTGTTATCCTTTTTATTGACAAAAATGATGTGTGTGACCCAAGGAGGCACACTCGATCGAATCATTCTAAGATCCAATGGCTCTTTAAGTTGAGTACCAAGTTCATTAAGTTATGGTACCATCATTTGATAAGAGTTATTGGATATAGGTTTTGCTCCAAGTTTAAGGGTACTGGTAAAATCTATCTCTCTAACATGAGGTAGCTCACGTAATTCCAAAGGAAAAACATCCCCAAACTATGACAATAAAGTGTGGGATTCTAGGGTAGGATCATTGTTCTCTCTAATAGCTTCGACTACATCAATCTTACATCCCTTCCTTAAACATTCCATACCTTCATTATTGAAATGAAATGAAGAGAAACTTGGCATCTCATTCCTTGAATCACCATCAACTCTCCTTCATCATTGATACAATGAACCTTTTTATGAAAACAATCGAAGAGAGCTTGATGGATTCTAACTAGTCCATACCTAATATCAAATCACATCTTCCTAAGGGTGTGCTATAAAGGTTCATAAATATTCACAAGCTCCAAGGTCCACCATACAATTTTCAACTATATGACCCACTAATTTCCTTACCACATATGTTGTTTCAACATAATTGAAGTCATCATGTCTACAAGATGTCAATCCATGTCTTCTTGATGCTGAGAGAGAAATAAAACTATCAATAACACCAATATCACATCAAATAGAAAGAAAAATGCTATATATCATACTAGGTGATTCCATAATAGTGTCTTGATGCTCAACCTGATGGTGTTTCACTATAGAATGAATGTAGTGGCTACCCTGAGATTGGTTAGTTTTAGCTTTCCCATCGCGCTATCATGGTATGTCTTGAACTCCAAGATAGTTTCTTTGAAGGTGTGATACCCCACAAGTCCAATAGTTGACCCATCGGGACCCCTTTGACTGAATCTACCTTGCACTAAAAATATGTCCTTGACCCATCTAGCCTTGGTCTCTACTGAAGGCCTCCCTTCTTTATTCCATTATCCTTAACCAACTAAGGAAATCATCAAGGTTGCACTAGAAAATCAATAAGAATATGGATGTCTTTGATTACTTCCAGACTACATGCCTCCAACCTTGTTAATATTTCCCCTGAAAGAGCCACAGAAGGGCACATTTCCCCTTCCAAATGACTAGCCTGATATCCCCAAGTCCACCATTTCCTGAACCTAGTGAGATAATCTTATAATATCTACTAACGTGGAAGGTTTCAACATACGAATATGAGTTCTAACCCAAGGATGAAGTCCAAGGATAAACCATTTTGCTTGTTGTCCATCATCAATGACCATGTAATCCACACATGTCATCAATTCCATGAATTCTATTTCATATACACCAAAAGGTCTTCCATTTTGCATTAATGCATTGAAGGCACTCTCTTGTTAGTCCTTGTGCTCATCTGACAAGTATCTAGACCGAAACCTTTCTTCAAATAATTCCCAAGTCACCTCCATCGGAGAAAGGTGTAACTTTTTCTCCCCATTAATCATTAGATTAACACAATATCCTTAAGCAAAGTCATAGTGATTTGGGCCTTCTCAAGGTATCTACATGGTTTAAAACTAAGGCATCGCTTTACTCCCTCAATATAGGCCTTGGCTTTATTTCCCCTTACCTCACCCTAAAAAATAGGTAACTTAGTTATATGAACTTCCTTAGCAATAGTAAGGGGAATTCTTGTCCTATTTAAACTTTTTGGTTTGTCTTGGTTTTGCTTTAGATTTTCTCTTATACAATTGTGTTATCCCGGTTTGAACTTGGGTTATGATTAGAAATTGGATTTTGAATGGTAATCGTGTTTTGATTGGAGCCTGAGTTTTGATTGGCAACAATGTTTTTCAATACTTTAGTAATTGCCTCTAGGGATCACATTATAACCCGATCCCTTGGGTTTTCTTCTTCTAGAGTATTTTCAGTTTGCATTTGCATTTTAAGAGAAATATGGTTTTTATACCTAGCAAAATTTCATATAGTTGACTTATTTCTTCATATAAAAAATTATTGTAACATAAAGTTAAGTCTTATTTTTATGATACTTACTCTTCCTTCTAATTATCGTATGCTCCTTTAACAAAGGTTATCTTAATTTATCAACTTGGCTATATTACCAATGTGTCCGTTATTGTTGTATATAAGTTATGTTGTTATCTTGTGCAAATAGGATTGTGAAACAATAGATCATCTCTTTGTTACTTGCCCTTTCTCGAGCTCTATTTGGAAAAAAGTTTTGATGCTAGTTAAAGGCTCATTTATTTGGTCCCAAGGTTCTCTATGGGAGAACTTTTAGAGATGGATACTAGATAAGTCAGTAACAAAGCATAAATTCCTCCATTGCTTCATTTTATGGGACCTCTCATTGTCTAGAAACAAGATTTTGTTTCATTATCTTTCTTTCTCTATGGGACGTAGCTTGTTCACTTAGATTTTAATACAAAACTAGTTGGAAGACTCTGAAGACTCCTTCTTTGAAAACCACAAAGTGCTTAAAGCATCCTAAGATTGAAACAACATTTTCCAGAGGATTCTTTGATGGTGGTTTTCAATGAACCCTAGGAAAGTGTGGGGTTGGGATGATCTTGCATGTTTCCTCCTTGCATTATTTTTCATTAAAGTATGGAGCTAGTACATGTATAAACAATAGAGCTGAAATATTTTTCTTGTGGTTGCTCCTAAAAATAGTTGCAGATAAAGGAATAAGGAAACTTCAAGTGCATGTTTACTCAAAACTGCTTATAGATCAGGGTAATGAATGTGTCACCTCTAAAATCTAGCTCTGGGATCTATATTACTTGGAGTTTTGGAGGTAAAGCAATATTTTGATTTCATTTATTTCACCCACATATTTAGGGAATTTAGAGGCAACACTTTCCCTTTGAGAAGGTACTCTATTGAATCATTGAGAGGTGATGACCTCTTTGCTAACTCACATATATAACTCTTTTGACAATTTCCCCTTTTTTAAAACTTTATTAGAAAGGTCGTGTTAAAGTTACAATTCCTAGATTTGATATATTGGAATTTGATCAATAACTTTAAAACTAAAACTATGTGTATATTTTAATTTCTGCTCAAAATTATATATATATATATAATTAATCTAATTTTAAGGTGACGACCAAGCCAGACACCAAATTGGTGTATGAGACCCCCTTGTTTATGGGACAAGGGACCCCCTCCGCCCAACGATTTGACTAGTAAAGTCTACGAAGGTATACTGACCCTACCTCCTATGGATTTGAATTTGTGACTTCTTAGGAGGAATCACATGTTCTCAACCATTAGACCCACTCAAGTTGTATATATATAGTATTTGTTTATTATTTGTTTATTATTTATTCTATATATAATTTAAAAGATTGAACCAAAATTATAGTCATATAATTGTAGATTTTAACCTTGTACAATTATTTACTCCATATAGATTTTCAATAAAAGAACAGAAAAGATACAATGGAAAATACACACATTACACATAGATTTTTCCCCTGGAAACCCAAACCAGGAAAACCAACTTATTTTATATTCATTCATCTCATACATTGTTTACAATGCAATATACATATAGGATCTCGTAGCATCCAAAACCCCAATCCAATAACCCAGATTAGTCAACAACCCTAATTTCTTAATTGGAAATAGAAAACCATCAACGAAAACCATGTGCCAAAAAACTGCCCAAAAATGGACGCAAAAAACCACGATTTTTTTTTGGGGGGGGCGCTACCTTCGAACCCCCGCACAAGGGAGCTCCCACCCCCATGTGACTGATCCAGATGGATCTCGGTGGCCATCAACCTTTTCCACTGAATCACCATTTTGAGCCTATGGTTTTGATAAACCATGACATTCACCCTTTTGATGGGGAATGGAATGTAATGTCATCTTCATTTGTTAATTACAAACATCATGTAATGGTCTTATGTACATGCCTACAACATAGTGTTAATGCATTGAATCCTATTCAAACTCCGCAGTTAAGTGCGCTCAGGTTAGAGTAGTACTGGAATGGGTGACCGCCCGGGAAGTCCTAGTATTTTACATGCCTGTGGCATTTTATAAACTTAATCCAATTTATCCCACATGCATCATGGGAATTGTTCTCCTCTCACTCTCTCATATATAATTGAGGTGAAGGAGGCCCTTTAAGCAGGCAATGGAGTGTGATGTAAAGCTTGTACATCTCTTTCTTTTTAGATATAGTCTACCCCATTTTTCCAGTTTGTGTTCTACAGTGTTTTTCTATCTTATTCAGTAATAGAAGTTGGGTTTCACTATATTTCTGTGTTCTCTTCTATATTTTTGTGTATTTCATTGTTATATCTCGGTTATATTTCTTCCTTCATGTCGTTCTCAAAATAATCTGGATCAGTGGTATCAGAGCAGTTTGCTCCTTGTCATTTCTCATAGCAGATCCCCGACGAGGTCAGGGTTTAGAGATTTGGGTCTCGAGCTAGTTTCGCTTGAGGACAACCACTATTGCTAGCCCAAGTGACCTCCCATGGTAGAAGAAAATAGAGATGACAGAGCAAGAGATCCTTTCAAGACATTGCTCGAGGAAGCCCTCATGCGACAAAGGGACGAGATGATGGACAACTTTGCTCAAATCCTTCGAAGACTATAAATGGCGACAACCTAGGCATCTTCAACAAGCAACCATTTTGAAAGTGGGACACCCTTCAAGGTACAAGTCAATTTTTATATCCCCTTATTTGAAGGCCAGACAGATGCAGATGCTCTAGAAAAATGGTTGAATCTGCTAGAAGGTTATTACTCTATCCAAAAAAAAATTGACGGTGAAAAGATCTCCTTCACGCTCCTTAAAGCCCTTCCCCATGTCAGAGCTTGGTGGGAAGGTTACTGAGAGAGGTACACCACAGATGAATCTACACTATTTGGGAGAGAACCCACTTGGGAGGCCTTTGTAGATTCCCTAAAGGAGGAGTTCTACCATGTCAGAAACTATGATGACCAATACATGAGATGGACAACTTTGCGTCATAAAAGAGACCAGACGGTGTCGGAGTACACCAACATATTCCATACCTTGCGCTCAAAGATGGGTATCAAAGACTCCGAGTGACACATGGTTTTGAAGTACCACAGTGGTCTACACAAGTACATCCAAACATATATGGATTTCTTGGACATCTCCTCACTGGGAGTTGTTTATCGATATGCAGTCAAAATTGAGCAGAAATTCAAGTAGCAAAGTAAGTGGGAAAAGCATGGATAGAGCAAGGAAGGCCAACCTCAAGAGAGCCAGTCCCGGATGTAGGCAAAGAAGGGTAATGGGAAGTCTAAGAAAGACACCAGAAAGTGGTGTGAGTTCCACAACAACCCTTGGCACAACACTGATGAATGTTGCTCAATACAGTCATTGGTGGTTGAGCTCAAAGACAAAGAGTCGAACCCCGACTTGGACCCTGATTCATAAAATAATAAAAGGAGATAGATCATTGATGCAGAACCCACTGCTACTATTGCAACTACAACAATCCAACCAGAAGAGGATCCTGAGGAGGGGGAGCGACTCTTCCATTCACAGATGTGGGTGAAGGGAACCCCACTGCATTTTATTGTTGATAGTGGCAACCAAAATAACATCATCTCAGCAGAGGTTGTCAAGTAGTTGGATTTTCCAACAACACCACACCCGCAGCCATACAACATCGGGTGGCTTTGCCAGGGTCAAGATCTTTGTGTCAGCCAGTAGTGTCACCTATACTACGGCATCAAGCCCTTCAAGGATGAAGTATTGTGTGATGTTGCCCCACTGGAAATTTGTGATGTTCTATTAGGCCAACCATATATGTGGAGGTGCCATGTTATTTATGAGTCTCGACCCCGTAGTGTCATTGTTACTCTAGGGGGTCAACTATACAAGATACCAGAGGTAGTTTCAACTATTGTCCCACCAAAACGATGCCACAAAGTAATCTCTCATACTGCAAAGTTTAGCCTCTTCACAATCCGATCAAAAGATGAAAAGAAGGAGACTGTAGCCACAACAGCCTTAGCCCAAGACCTTTTTATCCAGCAGAAGCATATCGACAAGATTGTAGAAGAGTACCAAGATGTTCTTATTGCACCTACGAGGGTGCCTCCACACTACCCAGTCAAGCAAGGTTGTAACAGAACCCTTCATACTCTTCATGATGCATCTTCAATGATAGAGTCCTCCCACACTCAAGTACATCATGCAGCTAGATTGGTTGAATGGATTCAACCCCTCCAGTAATAGGTTCATGACAGTCTTCACCAAGCTAAGCAAGGCAGCTTCTTCAGCAAGGCAAGTAGTGCACCAAGCTTCAAATTTAGCAGAACTCTCCTTATCTCCCAAGGGAACTTGACGCAATGGGGACCATTGCTTCCTAATGGGGGAATGATCCAAATGGATCTCGGTGGCCATCCACCTTTTCCACCGAATCACCATTTTGAGCCTGTGATTTTGATAAACCATGACATTCACCCTTTTGATGGGGAATGGAATATAATGTCATCTTCATTTGTTAATTACATACATCATGTAATGGTCTTATGTACATGCCTACAACATAGTGTTGATGCATTGGATCCCATTAGAACTCCGCAATTAAGTGCGCTCAAGCTAGAGTAGTATTGGGATGGGTGACCGCCAGGGAAGTCCTAGTATTTTACATGCCTACAACATTTTATAAACTTAATCCAATTTATCCCACATGGGAATTGTTCTCCTCTCACTCTCTCATATATATAATTGAGGTGAAGGAGGCCCTTTAAGCAGGTAATGGAGTGTGATGTAAAGCTTCTACATCTCTTTCCTTTTAGAGATAGGCTACCCCATTTTTTCAATTTGTGTTCTACAATGTTTTTCTATCTTATTCAATAATAGAAGTTGGGTTTCAATGTATTTATCTCTTCTCTTCTATATTTTTGTGTATTTCATTGTTATATCTTGGTTATATTTCTTCTTTCATGTCGTTTTCAAAATAATTTGGATCAGTGACCCCCCTCGAAAGGGGGCGTTGCACCCCCTCTTACCTCCCGACACTAGTTCTAACCATGCAAAGAACATAACACATACCCAACATTCTCCCACGTGTTCTTTTCTTTGCATACAGAGGGTTACAAGGTTGCATAGTCAACAATCCAGGATAGCAATGCCCATAGATCCTCTACATTAAGAGAACTTCTCAGTGCTCACATATTTTGTTGACATTTGGGTACCTTCGAAAGTGGTCTCCATGTGTTTACGAGTCTCTAAACACAAAGGGGGAGACTATTACCCTTATTACTTTACTTTATGATTCTAATTTCACTTTGACTTAGGAGATATAAGTCAAAAGTGAAATATGTCACTTAAGTCATTAAAGTGACAATTAATTCACTTTGTGGGTGAATTAATAGACATAAATCAAACTAAGGAAAGTGGGTTTCCTAACTGAAATTTAGGGATTGAATCTCACCCATTGATTAGACTTGGCTAGATTGGATCTAGGCCATTGATCTTTTAGGGTTCTGCCAAAGGAGGCTAAAGGAGGGTATAGTGCATTTATGAGACTCATTCTTCACTTGAGAGGAGAGGAGAAGAGAAGGAGCACTTGGGCACATTTCTTGAGGAGAGGAGGGCACACAAGCTTGAGGGTTTGAGGAGGAATCCATTGCTTGAGTGGAGCTTTCTTGGAGAGATCTTCCATGGAGTCTTAGCCATTTCTAGGAGGAGGGCGCATACTTGTGTTGGAGGGTGCTTTACTAGAGGAGCGGCGCAACCTTGTGAGGAGGGCACACTTCTAGTAGAGGAGGCTTTCTCCATTGGTTGGAGGTTCATTCATTTGGTTAAGGCTTGCTCTAGAACTATAGAGGGAGTCTTTATGAGTGAGGGTGGAAGATTCTAGGAGGAGGGCGCATTCCATGGAGGAGATGCACATTTTCTAGTAGGAGAGGGGCATTCTTGAGAGGAGGAAGCTCACCTCTAGCTTGTGAGAGGTTCATATACCATTGAGAGGCCTACTTCATATGCTTAGGCGCACTCTAGGGAGTATAGGGCGCAAGGGTGAAGGAGGGCACTACATTTGGGGTTTTTCCTTGAGGAGGGGGTGCACTTGAGGAGAGGGGCACACCATCTCTTTGTGGGTGGCTATCTTGAGAGGAGGGAGCTACAACAAAGGCAAGGAAAAGGCAAAGGCAAAGGCAACATTAAAGGCAGCAAATTCAAAGCAAAGGCATCAGGAAAAGACAAAGGCAAGCACAAGAAGGAAGGCACACCAAGACAAGGGGCATCTTACTTCACAAGACTAGTGGGGAGGTCTTCAAGGAACTCCAAGGCATCCGAGAGTGGTTTCTATTGTACCAGGTTCACTTGTATATGTTTCATGTGTTGTACATTTTGCTTTGAGGCCTTCTATATATATCTGCTCCAAACTGGTTTTCCCCATGGGGGGGTTTTCCTGGGTCATGTTGACCAAAAACATATGTGTCAATTTCATGCATGCTTAGAAGTGTAGATCAACATTTTAAAGTTAAAATATCTAGAGGTAGTGTTATTTGTTTTGATGTATATTGCATATGCTAATATTGAGTAAAGAAAACACTTGCAAGGGCACCACAAAAGGACACTTAGCCATCAAAATATTGAGTTGAAATTTGGTGATTGTTTGTTGTCCTAAAACAACAGTAAGGGACAGCCACAGAGTTGAAACTTAGAGCCAAACTTCAGGTCAAAGACAGACCTTAGTTGGCAGCCTCATGGGACCTCAGAAAATCTACATGGTATCAAAGCCAATGGTGGCTTAGACTTGCTGATTTTTTAGCATTTTCGTGGACAGTTCAGGGAAGATTTTTGGACAGCGTGTTGACAGAGTTTGTGGACAGCTTGTGGGAAGATTTGTTGGATAGTTCAGGGATGATTTTTGACACTTGTGGACAACCTCTTTTCACACCTGCATGGACAGGAGTGAGGTTGTATTTCACGACCTATTTTCACACCTATATTGTTAAGAGTGAGGTCGGTGTTTGTTTGCCTCTTTTCACACCTGTGTTGATAGGAGTGAGGCAACGTTCCTTTGTAGATGGAGAATCAGTTTGTGTGTAGTTTGGTAGTGATGTCAACATCTCAGATGCGTGCAGAGGATAGTCTAGCTGGAGCTAGTAATTGGTCACCTTGGAAGGCGAGGATTGTGTTTGTCTTGGAGGACCTCAAACTATGGGATATAGTTGAGGCGCATGTGATTGTTCCTCCTGCTACTGCTCCCATATTGTTACAAGAGTTCAGGAAGAGGAACAACAAGGAAAAGTGGAAGATATGTGATTCAGTGCAGGATCACATCATTCCCCACTTGATTGGGAAATCTTGGGTATTTGAGATGTGGGTATCTCTACGCAAGATTTATGACAGCTCTAATGAGAACTAGAAGATGGTTCTTCATGATCGACTAAGGGGCATTTGCATGGTCTAGGATGAGTCAGTTGCTTCTTTCCTTGGTCGATACACCCAGATTAAAGACGAGCTTGGAGTCGTTGGAGAGGTGGTGGACCCAGATTCTATGGTGAGGACAACCTTAAACATCTTTACCAAACCATGGGGTCCATTCGTTCGTGCCATTGTTGCCAGGGAGGTCATGCCTGTTATCCCCGATATCTTGGGATAACTACGAGATCATGTCTCGAGGCCCACATGGCCCTAGACATGGAGTACTGAGAGCAGGGTTGACTTGAGCATGGCCCTGGAGGGCCCATCTTTCTTCTTCTTCGTCGGATTTGTCCTGTCAACAGTAGCAGTTTCCATCACCATCGGCCTGGGCTTGCATCAGAGAGGACTCTTGCTTCATGAGGTAATTGGTCAGAGGTATCATGGTATGTGTCATATTTGATTGTTATGACCTTCTTATATATGCATTAGGTTCCTTTCATTTCTAATGACTGCTTGGATCTTACACTAATCCACTTGACCATTGTTGGGGTGATTGATTGGGTAGCTTAGCAAGTTGATATTCATGGGTCTTGGTTAGCCACCAAAGGGGATTTGCAGAGCCATCATCCGCTCCCACCATCTTATCACTTTTACATCTTATACACCGCTCATCCATCCCATTCCCCTAGTCTGGCCATTAGGATGACCTTTAAGGGTTACATCTTGTCGTGTGGAAAGAAGGGGCTAAAGGCCCACGGGGTAAAAGCAGCTGGTAAAAGATAAAAGCCATAGGAAATAAAACCTAGAGATGCTTCGCCCAGGGGATCCTCAAGAAGGCAATAAAAAGCCTCTCGATAAGAAACTAAGGGACCCTAAGAAAAATAATAATAACAAAAACAAGACCTAACCAAGAGGATGGGAGGTCTCATCACGAGCCGACCCATTATGTTCATAGGTATTTAGCAGTATGACATTGCCACTATCTGGTCACCAAGCCAGGGCAGTGACC
>ML855036.1:8535-28537 GCA_009831015.1 Picea engelmannii | reverse complement strand
CATGTAACTTCATTGGTAGCAATCCAAATATTTTCTAAGTCATATATTAAATTTTAAATGATCAAAAACAAATAATTTCCTAAAGTCATGGTTCCAATTTCCAAATTTGGCAGCGATTTTTTTTTTTTTTTGGGATATAAACAATCAATTGACGGCGAACAAATGAATCTTTGAAAATCAGGGTTTGTGAAATTTATTGGCCACAAAAGAAATTTTGAAGATCTAGATTGTGATTTATTTGGAAGTACATGAAGCATAGATGTCGCTACTCCAGATGGCGTTAAAAAAATGTAGACAAATAATATTTAAACACCTACAGGGACGGGAAAGGGATCATCTCCAACAGGGACGGGGGAGGGATCATCGCCGGATAGTATAAGACCTCTTTCCTTTTCAGCAGAGCCATCGTGGAGGTTACAGGGTCGACAGAGACATTGGTTTTGGAGGTTGACTTTATGGGTAGGACCAAAGGGACCGTTTTAGATGACCAGGGTTAGAATAGGGTGACAATAGCTATGGTAATAAACAATTAAACACATTCACATTTAAAACATACATTTTAAACACATACATTTTAAACACATTCACATTTAAAACAAAAATTTTAAACATACAGGAAACTTACCTATCCCCGACGCTCACGACCTGTCCACGACCCCTGCGACCTCCGTGACCTCTCCACAACCTCTCCACGACCCCTGCGACCTTGCGACCTCCCGACGACCTTCACCTCACGTCCGTGCGCTCGACGACCTCACGGAAACGATTACACATAGCTCTCATAGAGGCAAATACACCAACAAATTTGCTCTCGCGACCATGAATACACATACCTCTCACAAAGGCGAATACGCCAACAAATTTGCGCTCGTGACCACGAATACACAGAGCTCTCACAGAGGCGATTACGCCAACAAATTTTTGTAAACATTGCAAATTCGATGTGTGGCTAATATATAAACCATCTTTCGGCCAAAAGATAGTTCGGCCGAAAGATAGTTTGATCGAACTAGTTTTCGGTCGAACAATGTTTCGGCCGAACTATCTTTCGGCCGAAAACTTATTGCCGGAAAGAAAATATCCGGTCGACCAAATTTCTACATGCAAATCGATGGGGTGGTTATTGCACCGTTTGATTTGACGTTTATTTTTTCGACCGAAAAATAGTTCGGCCGAAAATAATATCTTTTGGCCGAAAAATATTTTTAGTTCGGCCGAAAAAATGTTTTTTGAAATTTTGGAGACCTGATTGTCACAAAAGTGTAACCCACCTTCGTGATTCCACCCGAGCATCTGACTGAAAAAATAAAAGTTGTTATGAATTCTCTATCATTATTTTTATTTGTATCTCATAAAAAAATTTCTCTGGTTCCTGATAGATTTACTTCTACAAGTGACATAAGTTGGTGTCTGGGATTAATTGCACCATAATGAAAGGGGTGCATATTTAGATGACTATAAATTGTTTCTCAAAGATAAAAATTGAGAAAGAAAGTAGTCATTGGAAATATATTGGATGGGAAAATCCATCTATCAACCCAGAGAATTTGTTTGAGTATTATAAGCTACAATCAACTCAGACAAAGTTAATTGGTGGCATTAAAGAGAAAAAAAAATTGCATTCTTTTCCCAAAACTGTATATATATATTTTCTAATAGAAAATTGTTTGTATGCACTTTTCTTCAATAATTTAGAGGTGGATGAAAGTTAGTTTGGTTCCTATATGAGAAATACATCCATGAAATATTCCTAGGGGTCCTATAATCATGGAGAGGAATTCAGAGCGCTAGATGTCATCATGGGAAATGACGAGACAAAGTCTAACGGAAGAAGGGGTAGGCATGAGCCTATGACTATGTGAATCCTACAGAGATAAGTGTATAGTTATAGGGATTATAATGAGGATATTATGAAGGACCAAGAAAAAATACTTCACCAGTTGAATATGCTATAGAAGCAAGCCAATAAAGACTTTGGCACAAAGAAAGAAGCTAGTGCTAGACAAGTTAAATCATCCAAATCCCATAGTGGAATGGATATGCATGGAAATGAAATATTGCAAGTTCAGGGATTGGAACATTAAGGTTATGTATTTATTTCAAACAACCGAATAAGGTCACCATAAAGAAAATATATCATTTTCCAAGGATTTATGATTTATTTGATCAACTGAAGGGTGCAAGAATATTTTCTAAGATTGAATTGAGATCAGGTTATCACCAAGTGAGGATAAAAGAAGAGGATATAAACAAGACAACATTCAGGAAAAGATATGGGCATTAGGCATTTATAATAATGTCATTTGGGCTATCAAATGCCCCAACATTTTTTATGTTCATGTTGAATAGTGTGTTTAGAGAGTACCTGGACAAGTTTGTAATTATTTTCTTGGATGATATTATAATCTACTCCAAGAGGAAGAAAAAAATGAGCATAATTTGAGAATGGTGCTACAAGTTTTGAGAAAACATAAGTTTTATGCCAAGTTAAGTAAGAACATCTTTTATCAAAAGAATATTCACTACTTGGGGCATATTATTTCAGCAAATGAAATAGTCGTTGATCTCGAGAAAATAGATACCATTAGAGGATGGCCAGTGCCAATAAATGTCACAAAGGTCAAATATTTTACGGGCCTTTCAGGTTATTACCGAAGATTCATAAAAGGGTTTTCAAATATTGAAATCCCAATCACTTATTTTCAAAAGAAGGGAATGAAATTTGAATGGATTCCCAAATGTGAAGAAAGTTTTTAGTAGTTGAAAGATATTTTGACAAGTGCACAAATATTAAAGATTGTAGACCTAGATAAATAGTTTGTAGTGTCCACTGATGCATGCAAGGAAGGGCTCAGTGGAGTCCTTAGTCAAAAAGATCATGTGGTATGCTATGAGTCTCTAAAATCAAAAGAGTGTGAAAGAAATTATGGTACACATGACTTGGAATTAGAATTCATTGTACATGCATTAATAATGTGGAGACATTACCTCATGGGTTGAATATTTGAGCTAAGAACACAACATTTTGGTCTGAAGCATCTGTATGGACAACCAACATTAAATGCCAAGAAAAATAGATGGATGCAATTTTTGAGTGAGTATGAATTTGAGATCAATCATATAAAAGGAAAGGAAAATTAGGTGGTTGATGCACTGAGAAGAAGACCTCATGAAAAGTACATTTCATCCATTAGTATGTTCAACGCAAAATTAAAAGACAAAATTTTATAGGATGGGAATGTAGACCAACAATACATAAAAATAAAAGAGACATTACAACAAGGAATTATACAACAAAAATTTAATTATTATGAGTTGAAAGAGGATGAAATTCTCATGTACAAAGGAAATATGTATGTGCTAAATTTTGAAGAGAAAAAAAATATAGTGTCAAGGGAAATGCACAATGTGTCATATGATGGGTACCCAAGATATAAGAAGACAATTATAGCTGTAAGAAGCTAATACTTTTGAACAACAATGAAGAAAGAAGCGACAAATTACATAGGCAGGTGCCTAGAATGTCAAAAAGTGAAGAAAAAACATATAAATCTAGCGGAGCTGCTACATCCATTTCCCATTCCTGAGTGGAAATGGGAAGTGGTTACAATTGATTTCATTACAAATCTTCCCAGGACAATGAAGCAACATGATTTCGTTATGGTGGTGGTGGATAAATTAAAAAAAGTTTCACATTTTATTCCTGTGAATACCACACACAAAGAAACAAATATTGCATATATTTACATGAAGTAAGTTCCCAAGCTACATGGAGTGCCTAAGGAAATTGTTTCAGATAAAGACCCCAAGTTTACCTAAATTTTTTGAAAAGGCTTGTTCAAAGGCTTTGGGACAAAATTGAATCTCAGTACAACTTATCACCTAAAGTCAGATGGGAAAATAAAGAGGACTAACAAAGTCATTGAAGACATGCTCAGAATGGATGTGATGGACCAACCATCAAAGTGGGAGTATTATATACACTTAGTATATTTTTCTTACAATAATGGGTATCAGGACTCATTAAAAATGAGTCCATTCGAAGCTTTGTATGGTAGGAAGTGTAACACAACAATGAACTAGGATATCCCAGTAGACAGGGCTATCATTGAGCCATATTTGTTAATGGAAATGGAAGAGCAGATGTCAAAGATCAAGCATAATTTAAAGGCTGCCCAAGAAGGAAAAAAAATTATGCAAAAATGAATAGATATTTTAGAGATTTTAAAGTCGGAGAACATGATTTCCTAAAAGTGAAAGAGAAAATAAGTTCGATAAGATTGGGGTTTTGCCAAAAATTGACAAGAAGATATTGTGGGACATTTGAAATATTAGAAAAGATAGGACCAGTTGCAGACATTCTATCATTTCTTGCATCCATGAGAGTGCATAATTGTTTTCATGTGTCACTATTAAACAAATATGTCCCTGACCCTAACCACATAATTGATTGGGCTGCGATCCAAGTGGAAAATGAAGAGGATTTTTGGATGGAACCAGTATGCATCCTAGACCGGAAATTCAAAATGCTCAAGAACAAATTCATAGGACTGGTAAATGTTCAATGGACTTATGGTCACGAAGATGCAACATCGAAGAATGAAGAAAATATGTGGGGGAAATACCCACAATTGTTTTTCAATTTTGAAGATGGAAGTTAAAAGTGCAAGACTCCACTTTTGGGAAGCTAGATTTTTGGAGCCATATCTCAAAATTCTTGGTCACCTGTGCTGATAGCCATGATAAAATAATGGTGAAACCTGATGGAATAAAAATAGTGAAGGGGGCACATTCCTTGGATCAACAGGTTAAGAAGAATGAGAGATTTTGGATGGAACTTTTCTTGGAGAGTAAACAAATTGGAGAATTTTAATTTCCAAAAATTATGATGTAAATTTGTATATGTATTTTGGTAGGATGTTGTGCATTGAGGATGATGTAAAATTGTATGGTGGGGGGAATTTAACATCCCAAATATAATCCCTATCTTAATTACTTCATAATTTAGATATGAATATGTCTATGGGAAAGCGATGTAATATGCGAAATGCATTTTATGTTTTTAAATAAAAAAAAAAGTGATACCAACTACTAGGAATATGGATAGAGATGGGGGATGATTAATCCACAAGAGAGAGGGTATGCATGGGAGTTTATAAGTGGTTCCCAAGGGGGAAATGGTTTATGGGTATTAATTCAAATCCATATTTCTGAATTTTATTATCTTTAGAGGAAACCATGCATTTTTTATTTGAGTGTATGAGAGCCCAATCATTGAATACCTCTTAGGGTGTGTTGAATACCTGTTATGGTGTGGGTGTAGAGGTCACTTATATAGTTATTGGAAGCACAGGGTTGTTGTAAAATCAACATTGAGTAGAGTGAGAAGTCAATTGTCTTGGGAAAATAGAGGAAATTTATATAAGGAGAATAAACAATTTTTCACATTGAGTTTGGGGATGAACAAAAAGGAAAAGATAAGGAAAAAGAGCACCAGAGCTAGAGCATACATGATGGGAGAATTATAGATCATGCTGGAGTGTTTTTGGGGCATTTTGGAGATGGAAAATGAAGAATCATGTTGTCAGGACTGAAGAGTGAGCTCCTGTATAAGTTGCACTATAACAAAAAGTGTTTGTTTTGGTTGTCTTGGTAGTAATTATTGGAAGTGAGCTCCTTTAAGTTCCCAACAGAGATATTCTTGGTTACCTATGTTAAGTAAAAATTGATAAAAAAAATGGGATTCTCGATGGAATAAGAGTAGTGAAGCAATACATTCCCTGGGTTTGGAAGGTTAAGAGGAAGAGAGCTGGAGGAATTTCGGGATAGTTGTAGGAGAATACCAATGGCTTCTGGGATATTAATCTATGAGGGGACTATGAGAGACACCCCTTTTTTGTAGATTCCTAGCCCCAGATCAGGGGTGGCTTGATGTTTATATATGGAACAACAAGTCTATGGTTGGGTGAAATGTACTTCTCAAACAAGTGGTTGCACATAATTTCTTTTAAAGATAAATATGTATCTATTATCTTTGTTTTCTCATGAGTCTTATGGTTTTGAATTTTACTCTATGAATGAAAATGGTTTTACGTGTTGTTATAGATAATTTATTAGATACATTCATGTGCATTTATAAATATGTAGATGCATTTAATTATGGGCATTAGAATCTAGTTAAACCTATGCATAGTTGTCGCTGGTAAGCTATAGAAAAATGAATTAGAAACAAAAATTTTGATTCTATGTATATTCCACGTAGTAATGTTCCTCAGTTAAGATGGGGGATGTTACAAATAAAAATCCATTTCTATCTCCCTTCCATTTATGAGCTTGTTTCTTCTCTAACTTCACATTATCATTTTTTTCACACATAACCATACCTTGGAGAATATGAATCAGAAGCGTAGTGCAAGAGTAGTAGAACGACCATACCTACATCAAATAAGGAATGTTCCATATGGAAAGACAAAGACAATAAGTTCTATGTTGTGATTGTTGCTATAATAAATTAAGATGTGATATGCCATATTGGTTCCGTTAATGACTCCTATAGTGATTTAAATAAATTGAAGGATTTGTATGGATCTCACTTAGAACTCAAACTCATACAATTGTTTTTGAAGCTCTTCAACCTAGAGTTGAAGAATGATGATCCCATGACTTTAGCTTATGAGATCAAATACATAATGCATGGAATTAATGACATTGGAGTGAATATAGACCATCCTCTCATAGAATTCATTAAGTCCCTCTACCCTATATATTCTCACTTCCTTGAATCCAAGCAAGATAGTGGTAAAATGAAATCCATCACATTTGACATTTTGGTAGAGAAAGTTGCAGAATGTGAGAAATCCTTTGCAAAGAAGTCAAATCATCCCACTAGTGAGACTGTGTGCCTTGATTAGAAAGGGAAGAATCAATCACATGATTTTTCTAGAGGAAAATAAAGTGAAGGAGGTTGTGGAAGAAATAACTTAAAGGAAGGGGGGATAGATACAACGAAGGTGAGATAGATGATATTCACTATGATCGTTGCAGAAAAAAAATGTCACATGAAGAAAAGACATGCAAAATCCCATGGGAGAAGATAAAATACAAGAAGAAACATAAACAAGACAAATATAAAACATCAGATCCAACAAAAGGTAAAGTACCTAAATTTTCTCATTATATTGTTTCCCACTACAATATAGGAGTAATTGAAGATTTGTTTAGCACTTCGTTTTCTTCTTGGAGATATGCATGACTACTTGACATAGGTAAAACATGCCACATGACCTTTTAGAGATACTTCTCTAGAGATTTGAATGACAATTTAGATGGCATAGTTTACTTTTCAAATAAATCAAGTCTCAAACCTTCAGGAATTGGCCCCACCGGGATTAAATTCCCTAGACTCATAGATTGTCTCATGCATGATGTGCTCTATCTTCCTAAGATGTGAATTAACTTTCCATATATTGTTCACATCCAATATAAAGTCCACTCTATTCATATATTCGGTGGAAAAATTGAAATAAGGAAGGCTCTAACAACATGGTTGTTATGACCAGAGTGGAAGAGGGAAGACTGCTAAAGTTGAAAGGGACATATGCTCACACACAAAATTTGACATACTCGTCGCATGATAATGAAGTTACAATTCCATATAGTCTCTTGTAACATGCTATATTTGGTCACATTAATTCTGACAACCTTTTCTTGTTGAAAAAGAATGGTGTTTCAAGTTTTCCTACTATTCCTAGAAATTTGAAGCAATATAATACGTGTGTCCTTGGAAAACATAGAAAACAACCATTCCATGTTTCTACTTGTAAACCATGTAGAAAACTTGAACTGATACATTTTGATTTTGTGTGGCCCCATGCCTCTTTCATATGCTAATGGAAAAAAATATATCATGTCTTGTATTGTTGATTACACCACAATCTGTTGGGTGTACTTGTTAAAAGATAAATAACAAGATTTTGAAACTTCAATTTTTTTTTTAAATTTTCATGTATGGATCCAAAATGAAGTTCAATCTCATATTGGATCTCTTTACACTGATAATGGAAAACAATATACATCTAATCAATTTGAAAAATATCTATGCCAACATCGGATCAAACATCAAATCACAATTCCGTACAATCCTCAACAAAATGGTGTAGCTGAAATAATGAATAGGACTCTCCTAAATATGGTTTGTTCCATGTTGTTTTTCAAAAATGTGTAATCGATATTTTCAGATGATGCAATTCTATGTGCAGTTTATGTGAAAAATAGGTGTCCATCTCTATTGAGTTTGAGATTTGAAATATTTTGACAGATCTTTATACACCTTTTTGCCTCATTATTCCTCCATAATCATCATTTCACCATTCCCAACACCGCATTAGTTTTCGTTTCAACATTTAATTAACCCATTGTCAATATAATATGGAATTTGCTATTTTTAATGAATTTATGAATTGAAATGTGTTTTCTCATTCTTGTAACCGTAAGTTGGAAGACCTTGCAATAGAAGTTCAATTTTGGTAGCTACCTCCATGATTGGAATACTTACCCAACTCCATAAGAAATTCCACAATATAGGTTTTGTTCCTATACCCATTAATATGGTTTCATTTTTATAAGTTCAAACCCCTTATCTCCATCTTTTGGTGAAAGTTTTAGTCAAACACTCTATCAACAAGCTTCAACACAGATTGGATTGGGAGTAATTTCAAGTAAGGTGATGAGCAATTTCAACATAAAATCGTGGTTGAAATCATAGATTATAGGTATGGGCGCAATCCAATCATCTGCAACACATACACCATGATTTTGGGAAATCCAATTAACCATTTTAAACAACAAAACTTTATCCCATGATGGCCCTATTGTATTTATGAGATGAAAGGTGAATTTAGGGGGAAGAAATCAAGGAAAATCAAATCCTCTATATCTAATCGCGATTTTGTTGTTATAACCTGTTCTAAATTTACGAGAACCTCTGTAACTCACCTCTACTCTAAAAAATATTGTAAAAGAACTATATAAATGTTAGTTTAGAGTGCCCAATGGATATCTACTATAGAGTATTCACTTGAACAATGATGTAATGATTTGACTTAGAATATTAATACAAAGTTGTTGGTTCCTCCATTCATGTGTTAAGATCATTTGTAGTGTGTTTATTTTGTTCTATATCTATAATGTTCTCCACATTGTATGCCAAGATTGGCAAGCCCCCCATTCCCTAGTATGCGTTGTGATTTCATTTAGTAATTTTTTCTTTATGTTCTTATTGTTCTTTAGTTAGTTGTATTGATCAAATTTAATTTTTATTTGTGTGGATCATGTAGTAGAAAGTTGAATACATAGTTGAAATATGTGGAAATATTTTGTGATCATTGAGAACTGAAAATAAGTTTATGGAGAACTGTTAGAAAAAACATTTTATTCCTTAATTCTTGAAGCTATTATAACATGATATTTAACAACTTCACTCTTTAGTAAGTTGTCGATGGAACACCAGACACATATCAACGTTTGATCTCTTTATGTTAGAGTTCTTTAAACGAATGTGTGGTTTGATGAGATATCTACAAGAGTACCCAAATCTACTTGTTGATTTGCACAAATATTGTTACATGAATGTTTTGATTTGAAAATAGAATGAAATATTGTAAAAGGTGGTTTTAAAAATTGAAATCTTAATGAATATTAAGTAGTTGGATCAATTTTGTTTCACTGAGTTTAGATGTTTTATCTCCTTTCATTGATTGTGAATGTAATAGACAGATCCATGGATTGATTGGTATACAAATAAGACTTTTACATGAACAATAACATGATAATTTTTTACTTTCAAAACATTGAATTCATGGTATAATGAGCCTTCTATAGATATTAGAGTAAGTATTAATCATATCAGTGGATGAAAGATTAAGTCAAAATTTATTAAGAATTCATAAGTAAATAATTGTTTTTGTTTATTCCTTTTTCATTTTAATTACTTTTTTGACATTTCTTTCTTAGGGTAGAATCTAGTCCCTCATATTTTAGTGTGCATATCATAAGTCTACGAACTCCAGATTGATAATTTAAAGTAACATATTTCGATCAATTGAATTGACTAAAAATATCATGCACTTGAAATAAATACTCCTTATGAAATCTAGTATGGTTGCATTCCTTCGGTGAGGCATCCAAGGGTCTTTGGTTCCACCTGTTATGCCTTAATTCCTAAGGAGCAAAGAAAAAATATTGATGTAGGGAATTGGAAGTTCATCTTATTTGGGTACTCAAATACCACCAAGGCATATCATATTTATGACAAGGTAAACAATAAATTCATTCTTTTTATAGATTTATTTTTTATTAAATCCTCCTAGAGTGACAAAATTGTTGAGCAACAACTTGACCATCTGGATAGATTCACTCATGTAAAGACATATCACAAATTTGATGAATAGAATCCATATTTTGAAGGGGGGGTCCCTATCTTGGATCAGTCTCTGGAATATCCTTTTGAAGCACCATCTCCCCCTCATGAAGAAGTGTCATCTGCTTCATGAGAACCTGAAGTTAATTTGAATGATGTAATTGAGAGGATTAAAAGGTTGATTCTTGATGAGAAATCAACACCTTCTCAATTAGATGAGAAACCTATACCATCTAAAAAATGTCCACCAAAATAGTTGGTAAATAAACTTGAAAGTGTTCATCTTAATGAGGATGGAAATATATGAACCAAAAGTTCCTCAAGACAAGATGAAGTTGATGTAGATAATTAAAATTTAGGTGATGTAGATGATATTTATGTTTCATATGATTGTGATTTGAATTTATCTACTAACTTTCAACCTACTTCCTTTGAAGAATCAACTTTTCATAATGAGTGGAAAGAATCCATGCAGAAGGAGTATGATGCTCTCATCAATAATAGGACATGGAATTTGGTGGACCCTCTATTTGGAACCAAACCAATTGGCTACAATTGGGTCTTCAAGAATTAGTACAAATCAGATGGATCATTTTTCAAGAACAAAAAAAGGCTTGTGGAAAAAGGATTTGCATAGAAATAAGGTATTGATTATGAGGATACTTCCCCCCACAACAAAATGGGATAACATTCGTACTCTATTTTCCTTGGTAGCAAATAATGGATGGAAAGTTCATGAAATGGATGTGAATACTACTTTCTTGAATGTAGAATTGAAAGAGAGTGTATTCATGTCTCAGAGATAAGGTTTTTTTTTTAAGGGACAAGAACACAAAATATGCAATCTCATCATATCCTTATATGGAATGAAACAAGGACCACGATCCTGGTATGAAACGATAAGTAAGCATCTTATAAAATTCAATTTCAAGCAATTTAATATTGATGATGCAACTCCATTGGTAAATAAAGTTGGAAAAACTATTGTATATCCTATTGTGTATGTAGATGACCTGTTGATAATAGGGAACGATGAAAATTATATTGCATCCAAAAGAAAGAGTTGAAGAAAGGATTTGAGATGATAGATTTGGGAAATCTCCACTACTATTTTGGCATTGAAGTGACTCAAAATACAAAGTACACAATCATCTCCCAAAATAAGTACATTGGATAACTGTTGAACTAATTTGCGATGGATAAGTGTAACTCTGTCTCCAATCCAATGGAAAAAAATTTGAAGCTCACATCAAAAGGATAGAATGAATTTGAGGATGCAACCATGTATAAATAGTTTGTGGGAAGTCTTATCTACCTTACCACTAGTAAAACACATATTTCATTTGTTGTTGGGATTCTTGATAGTTTCATGCAAAAATCTTGTGATGAACATTGGTCTGTTGTAAAAAGAGTTATAAAATGCTTGAAGGTAACTCAAAATTTTGGACTCACGTACTCTTAAGTGGATGAATTAAACATGATTGGATATTTTGATTTAGACTGGTTGGGGATAAAGAAAACAAAGTGTGAACTTCAGGCTATCTCATGAGTCTTGGATAAAAAATTGTTTCCTAGAGATCACACAAATAGTTAGTTCCAATAGATTCCACAATAGAGGTAGAATATGTGGCAACTGTAAAACCAACAAAGGATATTGTGTGGCCCAAGAAAATATTGGAATATTTGCAGGAGAAACAAGTAAAATATACTCCTCTTATAGTTGGTAATAATTTTTCAATCAAATTGTCCAAGAATCCAGTATTCCATGATTTAACTAAGAAAATCAACACAAAGTATCACCTGATTCGATATCATGTAGAGTCCAAGACTATTGAATTGAGACATTGTTCAACAAATGAGAAAATTGCAGACATATCCATAGTTCCACAAAAGGGAAAAGTTTGAAAAGTTTAGACTGATGCTTGGACTCACAAACAACCCTTCATATTAATAGGGTAATGTTGGATACCTAATCCTTGTGATTATGGTAGTTTGTAAATAATACTGTAAATAGTAGAAATATGAAGAATTATAAGTGATAGGAAGAGTCATTTAGAAGATGAAGATCAAAGGTCATCCGAATGTATATTTATGAAGGTTTCATGTTAATGAAAAACACCAAGTGTAGAGTTATATTCTCTTCCTATAACTAAACTTATAAAAATGAGAGAAAAGATAAATAAAATTATATGTATTTTTTCTCAAATGTATAAGCATTATACTAATAATTGTTTGTTAGTTAAAAATGTAACTTAAACATAAAGATATATCAAATAAAATAGAAAAAAATTATGGTATAAAACTATATATTTGTTAAATAATCAATTATATATATATAAAAAATAACAATGGTTTAGAAGTTAGAAACAAGTGTTTTACAAGTAAAAAGAAACATTGTAAAAAGAGATATTAAATAAATAAATAAAACAAGTTATGATATGATATTAAATATTTGTTAAATATTCAATTACAAATAAAAGAAAGTATGTCATTAATTTTTTAAAATGTACAATTACATTTACTTGATATGTGAAAAGGAAGTGAAAGTTTCTATGATTACTTGTCTTTTTCTCAGGTTTTTTAGACAAATTTCCATTTTCTTTTTGGTTATATTGGATATGGTAGAAAAATTCAACATAAAAGTTGATAAACACTTTGAATATTAATTTTTTTTTATTCATTGTTTATGCCGAAATAATTTGTATTCAGGACTTATAACTATGAAATAAAAAACGTAATACAACTTATTAATCATCGAAAGGTACAAATTAATAAATCCAAATGTGGGTAGTTTTGGGGAAAAAGTTTCCAGGGAAGAACAATTCTAATACTTATATATCATTTTTGGAATTAACTATGTAGAGTAAGTCGTTAATCTATGACCCATATCCATGAGTCTTAGTTGCAATTGACCAATAATTCTCATCATTTGAATAGTCCACTCAGCACTCATTGCATCGGGTGATGCTCAAAGGGGTGACAAAGTGGGATTGAAACCAACGAAATGAATCGCATAATGTCAATTGTCACTTCCAAGGCTTGCAACCATTAACTAGGAATTCCTGGGTGGTCACCCATCCCAAGATGCCTCTGGCTCAAGTGCTCTTAACTATGGAGTTTTCCTCACAATCAAGCCCACTTATCTTGCTAACGCATTTTCAAAACCTTAGGAAGTATTATGCCTTATGAACTATATTGTTAGAGATCTCTTCACTCTTAATTTTAAGCATAAAAGGGATTCTACAACGAAACATATTAGATATCATTTTTGGGATTAACTATGTAGAGTAAGCCATTAATCTATGATCCATATCCATGAGTATTAGTCACAACTGACCAATAATTATCATGATTTGAATAGTCCACTTAGCACTCATTGCATCAAGTGATGTTCACAAGGGTGAATAAGTGGGATCGAAACCAGTAAAATGAATCGCATAGCCTCAATCATCACTTCCTCATACTCATGGATATGGGTCATAGATTAATGACTTCATCTACACAGTTAATATAAAAAATGATATCTAATATGTTGCACTGCAGAAGCCCCTCTATGCTTAAAATTAAGAGTGAAGGGAGCTCTAACAAGATAGTTCATAAGGCACAACACTTGCTATGGTTTTGAAAATGGGGTAGCAAGATAAGCGGGATTCATTGTGGGGAAAAATCCACAGTTAAGTGTGTTTGAGCCAGAGGCATCATGGGATGGGTGACCAGCTGGGAAGTATTGGTTACCAGGTGCAAGCCCCAAAAGTGATGATTGATGCTATGTGATTCATTTCATTGGTTTCAATCCCACTTCTTCATCCCTATGGGCATCACCTGATGCAGTGAGTGCTAATTGGACTATTCAAATCATAAGATTTATTGGTCAATTGCGAATAATACTCATGGATATGGGTCATATATTAATGACTTACTCTACACAGTTAATCCCAAAAATGATATCTAATATGTTGCACTATGGAAACCCCTCTAATACTAATACTTATAGCATCATGTGCATACATCAAAATTATATGCACGCAATGCAACACCCCTAACATTTCCCTTGGCGGGTCTCCATATAAAAACCCATCGTTGAGAATATACCATTTCTTTATGTTGGAGAATATTTTATCTCATGTATTCTAGTTTTGCATTAAGGTTAATGCATGATCTGTTTTTGTAATAACGATCGTATTTTACTTTTGTTTTAAGGTGATTTGGTTGTCCCTATTTCTTTTCCTCCATATTTATTCATTGATTTTTTCTTGGACCCAAACACCATCTTCATATGTTTAAGTGAACATTCTTCACAATGAAAATGTGATTCTTATCTTATATGGGTTCCTAAAATCGGTTGCCTCAAACAACTACTTGTTATTATTAGTCACTGCCCTTCAGGCTCAAGTACTATTAGTAATCGTTTTTTTCTTTTTTCTATTAACTTTACACAAATGATAATAAATTTTCATTGTTTTTATCAAAGTCTACGGAAATTCATAAAATGTGAGTTGAAATTCAAGTAGTTTAACCTAAGTTTTAAATTGGACCTCTTATTTGGCCTCTTCCTGATCCAAAAGGAGAAGATAGATTAATTTATCTTGCTTTAAAGCATGCATTTTCATAGCAATTTATCCCCAATGAAGTAATTCTAGAAATGCCTCTAACATCAATTCTTAACATTAAATGTTAGGATCAAATGATTGTTTCAATGCATAGTCCATAAGGAGTTTATTTGTGCTTGCCACCTACAAAACCATGCAAGATGACACGAGCCTACAAATGTGTTCGTTCTTCTTTACCTTCTCAATATCATACCCCTTCTTTTCTTTACCTACTGCTCAAAAATTCCTTTCACTTTCTTTCTCTGAATTTGAATCCCAAAGAAACTATGTCTTGTTCCTTACTGGAGCTATGTGATTGGAGTTGAGATGGATGTTTGGAGCTCGGATGACGTTTTCCTATTACCAATATGAACATACTTTTGAAACCTGTTCATGACATATCAAATGGATTCTTTTCCACCAGAATTTAATTCCAAACACAAAATATTAAAGGAAGTAATAAACCCTACATGTATAAACTATATCATGCAATCATCTCAGTTGCACATAATTGCAACAAGGAAAGAATATTTCCCATACCCAAACATAATTCAGTCATGTCCTTCTATTCCTTCCTATGAGAAAAGAAAAAAAACTTCCTAATAGATATTTTCAACATAATTAGCCAGTCTAAGTCTTTTGAACCAACCTGCACAACAAATTTGAAATAAAGTACCAAGGTATGCATGGTGGCCTATGGGTGGTATCTGGCACCAAGAATAATTGGGACCATTGAGGTGGTCATTCTTGGACTGTAAATCCAATGGAGATGGAATGTTATTTCGATCACGTTTCGCAACATAAGGTTACAAATATTGAGCGCTTATTTTGTTCCCATGTTACGGACTTGCTCGATAGGTAATGAAACCAGTTTTGGGACCATTTTATTGCTTCCAGGAGCACTAGGTGACTTGTGGTATTCTTTTTTCCTAGAAAACCACAGAGAAAAACATTTCTAAGCCTCACCAACATTTTGGTCACAAAAAATGGCCATGTCCACTCGTTGGTGTTGACCACTGATGGCCCATCTATTTTAGAGTACTAAGTAAGAACTTTAAATGAATCGATTTTTTCATGAATATCGAATGATTACCACAACACAATAAGTTCTCTACCACTGATAAATTTTTGATTCATGGATAGGATGGCCTATCGGTCGAGGAACCTCTCATTATGTGCTCCACTGATATTGTACCCATAACAAGGAACCATGTCTAGCTAGGAATCAGGGGAATAATATTCATCCATGTTTGGATTTGAACCCTTATTTTGATTGTAGCTTGTTTCATAACATATTTGAGCATTCACATCTCAGCTGGAATGTACCACGCCCAGTTCCCACGATTATGCTAGGCTCAAGATCTACTAGGTAGCTAGAGAGGTAGTGGGTCACTAGTAGAATTTGGCAAATAAATGACTACGTGACTAAACATTTTAGTCACGACATGAAAAAATGACTAAATTATACTATTCTTTTGCAACATAGTTACAAATGACTAAATAGGTGACTAATTTGATTGTCGGGAAAAAAACCACATCTAAATAATTAGTCACACAAATAACACCAACTAAATAAATGACTAATTTGATTATCCGGTAAACACAACTAAATAAATATTAGTCACACAATATAATTTGCAAACTTTATATACACTATAGCTACGTGGATGACTTAAAATATATTAATCAATGGTTATGAAAAATATATCATATTTCATAATATTATAATATTATAATATTGTCTTTATAATAATTCCTTGCTATCATTTCACGACATACTTTCATGACATATGACAAGTTTTGACAAATGTATTCAGAATACTCTTTGAAGAGGTGGGAGAATAGGGTACTAATTACATTCATAATTTGATGAGGGCGCAAAGAATTGCCAAGGGTGAATAAGGTGGGAGAATATGATGCTCTTCATAATTTGATGAGGGCACAGAGAAGGTGGGACAATACGATGCACTTCAGGTAATTATACATCTAGTCCATGGGCATAGAGGGAGTGGGTGCAATGGTAAATTCGATGGGATAGAGGGAGGTGTGTTTGGGGTTTCAGCTAATTATTCTAGTCCATGGGTGCAGAGGGAGTGGGTGTAGTGGTAAATATTTGATGGGGAAGAGGGAGGTGTATTTGGGGTTTCCGACATGACCAATATTGCATAGAGGGAGTGGGTGAAATGTTAAATATTTGACGGGGCAGAGGGAGGTGTATTTGGGTTTTCTGACCTTCACAATATTGGAGCCCATGAGTATTATTGGAGCCCATGATGCATGAATTGGAGCCGGAGATGACCAGAGGAGAGGGGTTTTAGTTAATTTGAGAAATGGAGGTTGTATAGGTATACAGGTAATTTCCATGGCACATAAACATGTTGTGGAGAGGACATATATACTTCTAAAAAGGTGAAGTAAGAATTCAAATTTGTAGTGGCCTTTTGCAGCGAAGTCACGGGTAAATAGATTTTTGTTTGAAAACCCTAGATGCATGTTTGTATTTTTTTATTTTTGTATTGGGATCTATTCCTTTCTGAATATTTACATTTGCAAACCCTAGAAATTTATGTGGATGATTAATTTGGTTTGACACATTAGGTGTTACTATAGCTTCCACATCTTTCAATTGAAAACTACCATCACTCTGCACCTCATTAGAAATTGACTAGCTTGTTTTCGTGGGGTGGGTGATTCAATGCTTGTGAGGGTAAGCCTGGTGGTTCTGATTTCTAGTTATTAGGTGAGGTGAGGTGTTGATTTGTGAAAAGTGAGGGGATAAAGGATAAAGGAGAATTCCTTAATTTGAAAGTCTAAAGGTGAAATGATTTTGTTTAAAGGTGAATGGAAGGCTTCTGGTTAATGGTGAAAGGACCTCTCAATCCCCTACCATAATGTATCTGTCCCCTCCCTGAAGACTATATTTGGTTGTTATATTGACTAATTCAGCTCCTTAAACTCCTAACTGGTCATGGGTTGGTTGAGGACTAATACTCAATCTCCTTCAACTCCTATTCCAACTCCTAATCTCCCGGTTGACTATGCCACTAAACATTACCTATATAGATTTCCTATGCTACTAAACCAACATTTCCAAATACATGGAAGTCATAATTAACTTTCTATGGGTCAAGGTGAGAAAATAAATCAAGGTACAATTTATAAAAAAAATCAGATTTTGGGTAATAAAAAATTTCCATAGCATATGAATAAATTTCTTTCTCATGTATTGTGATATGTTCCATGACAGTACATCTGATAACCATACTCTTATTATTACATAAATATGAACTCTAAGTGTCCATGAAAACTAGTGGTACATTCTCGGTCATTGCACAAGATGATTGATCGAGAGGAATATTCTTAGTTTGTTCAAATTATTTGTCAAAAGAAAAGGGTTTTTTTTTTTCAATCACTGTCTCATTATTTAAATATTCTATAGATAAGAGTTTCATTTTTCTAGTAGGTGAATATTTTTCCTCTAACTAACCTTCCTCTTGTTTCTCTTCAATTATAATTGGTAAGTCAACATATACCTCATGTAGAACATGGTTCATGATTTCAATAGGAAAGGTTTCTACATCATACACATGAAATATTGGTGGAGTAATATCATTAAGGATTTGAATAGATCCCTCTAGAACACCATCCTCTCCTTGATCTAAACATGGTTTTGAGAAAAAAAATCCAAACATATGTTGCTCTATAATTTCTTTAGTGAAATATATAGGTTCCTGTGTATTTGGAATTTGATCAATTTATGAATTAAGCTCCCTCATAGGTTCATATTGTATATCATCACCTTTTGAGCCATCTCTTTTACCAAACGATTCTTTTAGTGGTAGATTATTCGGATTATTTAAATCCTATTCACCATTCATTAATAGATTTTATTCTTCAAAAGGAGAGATGGAAAGGAGATATGAATACCACTAGATGAATTATTGCTTTGTTGTTTTGTGAAAAAATATTCACTAGTAAGAATCCAATTGTACAAAATATAGCCATGTAATACAATCACAACACTCTAGATGAATCCAAATCTAGTTGTATGAAAACATTTATTAGCAATAGGAATTACATAAAATACATTTTCCATATACATATATGAAGTGCGAGGTTTCTTGAAATACATTGGAGACAACATCACCAAATAATGGGAAGTCTGTAGAAGTTGTGGTAACAATGGTAGATGTAGAGAAAATACTACTTGAATTTATGAAAGATGTAACGTCCCCTTCGTTATGTCTATGAATAGTGAAGTACAATAGGAAATTTTCTTTTTTCTTTTTAACAAATAAGAAATTAGCAACATCACCTAATTCATATCAATGCAAAAACACATGACATCATAACTAAAGTGACACATGATCAGAATATAAACAAACTCTACAATATCATTGCAGAACGAAATTGCAACTATAATGCCAACCAATCTCATCATATTATCACCAATAACAATAATTTGCCGAATATAAAACGCTTTAACAATTCTACCATTTCTACATCAATAACATTAAATTGCCGAAAGTGAAAATGCATTATACTTCACCAGTTAAAATCATACCGTTGCCCTTCGCTTTCCTCGGACGACGTCCCACGCTCCGTGCCGCGTCCCGCTTGCCGACCGTAGAAAGCTCACCGGTACCTCCCAGCCAACGCTAGGGGTACTCTTCTTCCCCCTTAGCCCCCCGAGCTGCAAAGGGGCCACACAAGAACCAGATATAGACTAGCGTCTCAGCTCGCCTCAACGGCTGAGCTACCACTCCAACACAGTTGAGATATACCCAACTCCTCACAAGCAACCCGTCAAGCCACAACTCGGCAGCGTAACGTTACGCTAACCGTTCATCCCCTTCTTCCTTCCTTTCCCCTCCTTTTATAGAATTTTGAGGCTGACCTAATTCATAAATCATTAATTAATTAATTTTTAATGACTAACCCTCTAACAGTCTCCGCCGTCCAAGTGTCACACATGCCTCTGGTTCTCCAAAATTAA
>ML855035.1:11485-28537 GCA_009831015.1 Picea engelmannii | reverse complement strand
AAAAATAGATCCTTGGCTGTCTTAGGGCAGCGAACACATGATTTTTGCAGGTTTTAATCAAATCTGTAATCTGTCCATATTGTATATTTGTGAATAAAGAATGATTGCAGCTGACAATTAAGTAGTTGATTTGAGTCATTATGATCATAATTAGTAGTTTGTAGTTAGTAGTTTATAATTAGTTTAGTATAGTTTAGTTAAGTTTGTTTTATTAGTTTCTAGTTTCCTTTAACTTAGTTTAATTTCTTTTATTTTGTTAGTTAGTTTATTGTAGTTTGTTTTATTAGTTTCTAGTTTCCTTAGTTTAGATCATTTAGCTTAAATCACTTTCTCTTCGGTTTCCTTGCGAGACCTTAGGGCGGCCAACAGAGCCGTTAAACTCGTCAGGGTGGTCCATACCAAACGGCTTGGGTTATTAGACAACCCCGGACCGGTTCCACTCTCCCAGTTGATGGACGGTCATTTTCGCCCGTCAACACCCCTCTATATAATAAGCCACCAATGTATTGTATAAAGGAATCAAGTAATCTAATAGTAATGTCTCTCTCATTTGTTAATTTGGTATCAGATCCCTAAGGTTGGACGTGACTCCCTCACAGAAGTGCCCAGGATCATGTGAAGAGTATAGCCACCGACCCCACCCACAGTTGTCTGGTGTGAGTGCCTTTGAGGAGCCACGATTTGACTCCCATCAATCATGGAGTGAAGCCGCTGCAAGAATTTCCAACCAAGAATCATAGCATCGTTTCCTTTGAAGTCCCGTCAGAGAACTGTGGCAACTCGGATTGAGGTGACCAGCTAGTGATCCATGTCAGTTGTCTTTCTTTCGAAAATGTCATCGCCTATCATCTTCTAGAGACCGACATTCCCCATTTCAGACAAAACCCGACATTCATCAATCACTCACTACAGATTTGTTCTCAAAGATTGTTGTTCGAAACTACCAGACTACGAGTGAAGAGAGATTTGCATTATTGTCCGCATGATTTCTTGTTTTGAGATGTGAAGAGTGCACACATCTGCGCGCCGATAAAGGCAGTCTTGTTCCTTTTAGAATACAACTAGTCTGTACATTTGTTCGTGTCCGAAGACCATCAAGCAGATTCAACGACTAGATCCACTGCTCGGAAGGATCGGTTTCTGATTCATTATTTTCAATTCTTCCATCTTTCAATAGCATTGAATTGTTGTCAGAGGAAGTGTGTCATCGTGTTGTTTCTTGTAGGGAAGAACCGCCAAGGAGAGACTTCTAGACCATTCGCAGGAAAGAAGATCAGAGTTCATTGAACTGGTTGCCGGTGGAATTGGATTGTGGAGAGATTTCCATTTATTGTTGTGCAACGATCTACAATTAAAGCAAAAAGAGAGGGAGGTGCGATCTTGATATGTACCTACATGCTTCAGGTGGTGCGATCTTACTTTTCTCTGTTTTGTGTATCGATTCATCATATGCACTGATCCATTATGTCGATCGATCTGTTGAAGGTAACACTCTTTAAATATATCAGGTGCGCAGTGAAGATGAAGCCATTGTACTGTGGAAACATAGAGTACGTTGTTCGACAGATAGAGATTGAACGATTGTTTGGCAAATATGGAAGAGTCGATAGGGTTGATAGAATCATGGCACCAGATGTGATTTCCTCAAGAATTGGTTCATTAGGCTTTGGCCTACGTGGGGAGGAGGACAAATAAGAAGAGGAAGCCGAATCCATCCTGTAAATCTGACCAAATAATACCCCTAGGAATTCCAGACTTCTCGCTAAATTTTATTCATTGCAGCAGCAAATCGTGAAGTGTGTGAATGGTTGGTGTTTCTTTTGCAGAATAAATTGTTGTTGATCGAATCGAACCTGCGTGGAGGATCGTTGAGACTCAGATCGCACTTGCATAGAGAAGTTTGGATCACTGCATCAGTCAGTTGATATTTGACTCGAGCTGCGTTGTGGGATTAGCCGAGGAAGCTGGTGCATTATTGTTGGCAGGAGAAGGCTTGGTGGTGGTAGCAAAAAGAGTCACCAGCCGAAAAGGAAGAGAGTTTTGGTTGTGCGCTATCCCGGAGGATGTTGTCATTGTTTGTTGAGGACGCAGAAAGGACAAAGGCATCATTACATGGAGGTGTTATAGCGAAATGAAGTGAGGTGTACGTGCTCATTCCGTGAGACTCACACATCCTCCAAATTAAGTCACAAAAGTAAGAAAGTGAGATTGAGTTGTGCTTATATTTCTTGTTTGAATCTGTGATGATAGTTATTCAAGTTGTGTAAATTGGTTGTGTGTCTTGGTCAAGAATGATGATGAGATGTAAATGGACATATGTAATGGGCTTCTAATATTGGGCATATGATTGGTGAGAGTATTGTTGATACTTTTTTGTACCTGATTGAATGTTGTAAGGGGTGCATGATCAATTGTACCCGACACCCAAGTTTTTGGTCCAAGTTGTAATGCTTAGCCATGGGCAAGCTGATTTCCCCAGGTTTGTTGTATGCCTTGTTAGTAAGGCATAAACATGCATATGTGTTGTAGCACAGAAGTGCGTGTGATCACAGGATGTGATACTCTCTCATAGACAGAGAGGTTGTTGTATCAAGTTGTGGAATTAACCACTAGGGTAGGTACGAGGGTGGCAGGTGTACTCGTATGCTAGATTGATGTTGAATCAGAGACTTTGGATATTCAATTCAAGGTGGGGATATGAGATGGAAGAATCTCAAAGTGTGAGACCAAGTTGTGAGTCTCAGAGTGTGAGGGACCAAGTTATGTTTAAGGGAGAGTTTAACATTGATGAGCTATGTAGCTGAAAACAATTCCTAGAGAACTAGTGGTTACATCGGCAAATGACCCATGTATTCCGCTAGATGGATTGTGTTTTATATGGACATCAACAATTATATGTAGGTACAAGATGCAAGAGGAAGCAAAGAAAGTTCAAGGATGAAGCCCATAGTAAAGCAAGCTCAAGTGAAAAATTGAAGCCATGACAGTGATGAAGATATGACCACAAAGATATTTAGATAAGTAGTCATTAAGGGAGAGTGTTGGAATATATAATTCCTACTTATCTAATATGATGTATTAAGAAGTAGAGTCAATCTCTACGTGAATTGTGTGATCTTATTAGTAGGAGTTTGTTAGGGAGTTGGATTTATGAGATCCTAGATTCATGTTTATGGTTGAGATATTTGCTCAACCTCTCATCCTATAATTGGAATAAGTTAGATTTGATAACTATCAGTGAGCTCTATATAATGAGCCACAAATGTATTGTATATGTGATCAAGGAATCAAGTAATCTAATAGTGTTGTGTTATAATGTCTCTCTCATTTGTTAATTAAAAGGAGAAGTGATAAGTATACAATCTAGTAAATCCAACCTAAATGTTTTAAGTTTTGGCCTTTCTAATAATATTTTTTTGGATATTTGCCAGAAATCCTGTGAAAAATTATTAGATCATCAAATTTGAGTGATTATTTCAGTATAATCTAAATGTTCCAGGGATTTTCCAACATACTAAATCCATTTCTACATTCAAAAATAAATTTTAACCAACAAAAAATAATAATTTCATACAAATTTATGTAATCTGATTCCAATAAAAAACAAAACATAAAACAATTAGACAACACCCTTGAGAAATCATGTTTCACTAAACCCTTTTCCTTCACTGAGATGGAAACTCTCAAACATGTTGGGGGCAGATATGTTGATAGGCAAATCTTTTACATACCAATATCTAATTGAGAATTGGAAGAATTAAGCTCACACAAAAACAATTTGTATTATTGCACATGATAAACAAAGATACAACACACTTAAATAAGTGTTGTGAGATCCAACTTATTCCACTCTTGGAGGGAGAGGTTGAGAGAATATCCCAACTTCCTCCAGCTAACCCAGCCCAATCCCTAAAGTCTAGGATGCATCATAATGAGGCATTATTTCTAACACCCCCCCTTAATGCCTACATTACAAAACATAACAAAAGGTTACAACACAAATTTTGTCATGTCTGTCTCACTGGTACTCATACACAGTTACACCCATCTCTGAACTTCATAGACATGCTCTTTCTCTCCATCATCTTCGAGCTACCAATTCATCCAACACAAATACAACCGTTTCTGACCATCTTTGAAGTATTTATAGGATCGATGATTCTAAACTACCCCGAAGAATAGTCTCAACACTTAGACATTCAGTAATTGATCTTACAAAATGACCTCTCTTTTTTTTTTTCTTTTTTTTAACACACACTCAACAACACAATGATAACACATAACTAATGATCTTGGAGCACGGAAATACAACAAGAATCAAATTTTTTTACAATACATATATCTAACATACCTAACCAATAACTATATTCTAGAAACGTTTGAGAGATGATTGTCAGTTTTCCTTTTAGAAGATCACTAGCAAGTGTTTTTCAATTCAGTGTTGTATGTCCACGTCTTCGACAGTAGAAACATTCAATCTTTTTATTTGTTCTTCCCTTGGAGAATAGTGCAATTTTAGCATGTGAACTAACTTCCATGTCACCTTCCTTCATCCTCTTTTCTTCTGCTAAGAGTGCTGAAATCATGTCTTCCAGAGTTCGAGAGGGTAATTGAGTTGAAGTAAAAATAGCATTGTCATATTTTTCAAAGACTTTAGATAATTTTTTTGAGAAGACAATGATACTTCATCATGCATTTTTAATTTGAATAGTTGTAATTTTAATGAAAACTTGGCATTTACAGTCTTTTCCCCAAATATTGTACTCAATTGTACCCACATTTCTTCAGAATATTTTTTCAAATCTATTAGGTGTAGTTGGGAATCTGCAAGAGACAGTCCAAGAATGAGCTTAGATCTGTAGGTGCCTTCTCTGTACCTTTTACTATTTCCCAGAAATTTTTATGCATCATTTGAAGTTGTATTTTTACTTTCCAAGTATGGAAATTAAAACCATCAAATTTTTCCAATGCAATATTCTCCATATCAACAAAAAATTTAATGAGAAAATGAATACCTCTGCAATCAATAGATATAGATCCCTGGTGAGGACGGCTCCTTTTGGTGGCTCAATACACAGATCCCTGGTGAGAATGGATGACTAGTTTTGGATGTTGACGCATAGGTCAATCGACACAAAACACAACAATTGTTTAACCTAGCTTTGATACCAAAATTGAGAATTGAAAGAATTAAGCTCACACAAAAAACAATTTGTATTATTGTACATGATAAACAAAGATACAACACACTTAAATAAGTGTTGTGAGATCCAACTTATTCCACTCTTGAAGTGAGAGGTTGAGAGAATATCTCAACTTCCTCCTGATAACCCAACCCAATCCCTAAACTCTAAAAGGCATCATAATGAGGCATTATTTCTAACATATCTTTGCACCTTATTTCATTTAAACCATAATGTTTAACTTCTTTTTTGAGTTGAAAATAGTGTCATGGAAACGGGTTAATACATCGCTCTTTCCCTACTCTCGACTGAGTGAGTCCTTGTTAGATTCCCTGAGGACCAAGTGTCCACCTCCTACTCCCAATGTTAACTAAGGTGAGAGGGGTTATAGAGGTAACTTGCAGGAGTTGACGGCCGATTTCACACTGTATCAAAAGCAATAGGCATTAATTTCTAGAAGACATGATCACTCCGTCGATTTCACATTGTATAAAAAACAATCGGAATTAATTTCCAGAAGACATGATGAGAACTGCTTTGACATGTGAGCCATCATTTAATGGCACTACTAAATATTAAACTAAATGAGAATAATTCGAGCAGGTTATTTCCTACCTTGAAAAATTTATAGCAATGCGTGATAGTTGACGGGCATTGAAAATTTCACTACTACCAAAATATATAGAATTATTGAAAAATATACCGATACGTGGTAGTTGACAGGGGAATAGGAAATTTCACACAGATTTATTGAAAATTTCACTGCTTCCAAAATATATCGAATAATATATTTCTCACTCAACCTTCTATACGTGGTAATTGACAGTGCCTTGAGAATTTCAACACCACCGAAATTCATCGAATTATTACCCAACTTGTTACTCTAACAAACGGAGAGGAGGGAAGCATAGGGCGAGTGCTATATTAATCCCTTGCAGCATGCTTAAATCAGCAAGAGGAAGTAAATCATCAAGCATAAGTCTATAGCGAGGTGAGTTTTAATTTACAAGGGAATGCATGCATTTTCCATGTCAAGGCGAGATGAGTATCCCTGTATTTTTTCATTACTCAACTAGTCTTGTATATACTAACTCGGGAATGAAGCTTCTCTGTTTTAGTTGGCTCCCTAGAAAAACTTCTTAAAAAGGGCATTCAAGAATTTTCACCCTATTCCATGCCATTCAATCCTTTGAGACACCTTTTCAACCCATCCATCCTTATATGCAGTTAGTCTTGGCCAAACACCAATCATTCTTTGAAACCCCCCAAGGCCTCCCACCCTCCCTAGATGTGCGTGATCATTTTATTCTGATCATGCTAGGTATCCTCCCACACAATGTATGCCCTTATTGCCACCCATTTGCCCAAAAATATGAAATAAAAAAGATAGTTTAGAAGTTGCTAGTTGTTGGTGTCTGTTATAGCAAGATTTGCCTCACCATTGCTATCTTGCACAAAAGGCCTTTTTCCATTTCCCTATGTAGACATATCATCCATTTTTGATGAATCCATAACCAAAAACACACATTTTTCCACATATACACTCCCTATCTGCTATACATGATGCGTATACGCACGCTACTCCACTACAACCTGCACACATCAGGATTTGTGCCAGAAAATACAAAAATGAAGTCAGGTTTCCATGTCACGATAGGAGATCTCTGATCCTTGGCCTTCCATATACTGGAAACTTTTTGACTCAGCCCTTCAGTTGCATTCTGAAGGCTATAAGAGCACAATTTCGAGCTATGGAAAAGAGGAGAAAGCATTCAACTTTGAGAGCAAAGTTACTCTGGAGAAATTACTTCATATTGAGTCTGCATCCCTTTGTCCCTCAAGTCTGAACACAGTGTTTAGCCCCCAAGATCTTTCCCTATTGTTGAGAGGACCTCATTGCCTCTTTCCTATGAGCTTTCCTTTGGTGGAGGATTGAAGTGGCGGAGACCCAATTGGAAGGAACTTGGTTTCTTGGTTTCGAACCATGCCGACACGAAAGTATGTAATGTTGTCACTTTTGCTAATCAATTATTAATAGAAATACTCCTTTACCGTCCTATTGGTATCTTGAAAATATATGATTATTATCCATGGGCATGTTTGTAATGTTTATTAATGGATTATGCTATATGATGTGTTAACCCCTTTGTATTATCACTATATACTTGCTTTGCTTGTTTGTTTAGAATTGGTTGTAGGTATAAAGCTTTGGGTCAAAGTGCTCAACGGTGGAACATCCCTGAACGTTGGATCGAAGTAGGCCTCTTTCTTATCTTGCACATTAGTTTATATAGCATATGTTGGAATTGAGTTGATTTCTACAGTCATACCTGTGTGTTGTGGTTTACCCTTGGCAATAGAGAGTTTTTTCCTCATAACAGAATTGGCGACTCCACTGGGGATGAGATCTTCCTTCTAAGGGTTGAAGTACTTTTTCTTCTTACATTGCTCTTTTTCCTTTGTGTCTCTTGTCGTATCACTTCTTGACGGATCCTATTCACTCTGGGTCTGAGTTTTCATCCTTTTTGCCCTTGTCTGGCCTTGTTTTAAAGCCTATACGCTCCTTTTGCCTTGACAATCATGTATACACGCTTGCTGTCTCACTGCAAGATGCGTATATATGCTTTGTTCTCCTAAGCAGTCGCGTATACCACTTTCCCTTGCTTGTTTGCTTGGTTTAGTGACTAATGGGTGGGATTTGAAGATTGTTGAGCCATCTTAGGTCTTTATAGTGCCTGTTAAGATTCTCTAAGATGACAGGAAACCTGTATGGAGTTGAATTTTTGGGCATAGTCTTCTCATTGTTTTTGATTTTTGATTTGTCCTTGTACACTGGGTTGTTTGCTTGGCTGCTTGATATTTTGCTTGAGTTATTGCTTTTATACACAGTAGAATTTATATATCAGGTTGCTTATCATTCCATGCATTTTCTTTTTTAGTATATTGAAAATACAAAAAAATAGGCATTTTGCATTAGTTAGCATTTTTGTCTTTGAATCTTTATCATTAGCTTAGTGCATTTAGCGAAAGGTTACATTTCACTTCTGAATTGCAGAGTTGAAATTGAAAATTGCACTGTTGTATTAGCATATCATTCATTGAAAAAGTTAAAGATAGACTTTGCATTATATTCATATTTGTTTTCTTGCAGAGTCATAACATCGTGAGTTTCACTTCCATACCCTTTTGAGTAATCATGACCAAAATTTATGTTTTAAATGAAAATTGATTAGTCACAATTTTATTTTTAGGGTGCACAAACTAGTCTAGGATTTTGTGAGTAAACTTCTCCAAGGAAATTAAATCAACATATGTGTCTGAGACAGGGAGTTGAGAATTCCATTGTATAATTGGTAAGATCAGGAGGCTCCGCTCACACTGGAGTTAATCACGAGGTCGCGCGAAGTTAGTTGAAGGGATAACCCTTGGATACTCACCTGGCATCAGAGATATTTCTGTGGATTTATTCGTATTTGGGGATCTTTCTAGTACCTATAACTCTGTGAGAGGCGGTGCTTTCAAGGTTTTGGGCTTTGCTACCCTGCCCATACGATGATCCAAACTTACGACTGCTCGCCTGTGCATCAGTTATACAATGGTTTATTAGTTGCTTGACTTAGGTATCTCATAGGTTATTTGTAGGGGTTATTCTTCTTGTATCCTGAGTCAAATAGGGTTCAAACAACAAACAACCTTTATGGAGGATTACCTCTCCAGGGGATCTGACCGACTGGTTGTTAAGCTTACGAGGGCACTTATAACTGATTTCATTACCTCTAAACTTTATTGGGGAGTCTCAAGTCCCTCTTGGACAAGGCATACCTTCTTTAGTGAGGGAGACCACTCAACCACTTTAGCTCATTTGCATGCATATTGGCCATTTGACTTTTTGGTATGCTCTTTGACTACTAGTTGGCCCTAGGAGTCTGTTTTGGGTTTCATTATCATGGATAGTGGAGTTTCTTTTACTCCCTCATTCACCGCTACCCACCCCATGATGCTTTCTCATTTCATGGGGACATACCCTTCCACTTTTTACAATGGTATGCACAATTACAACACTCAGTCCACACCTAGGGTCTCTAGTCATTTTTTTGTTGATATGCCTTCCCACGTGCAATCCTCTCCATGGTACGTGTATATGAATCCTAGCATTGGATCCGGGGGCACTGTGGCTCCCATGCCCACTTATTCATTTGATATGAGTCGTGTCCCCATGGGAGGTTGGAACCTTCCCCCTTATGGATCCAATACTAGCTATGCTCTTTCAGGAGCTAGTGCTCAGATGGGTGCTTATTCCACTCATTACACCCCACCCATGTATCTTTCATTTTCCATGTCGGTCCCTTTAAACACTTTTTCCATGACAAGTCCTCATGTACCCCCAAGTATTTCATATGGGGAGAATCAATTTTATGGTTCCGGCTACCCTCTTTATGGGACCCCTTCACAAGGGGGCAACATACATCCTCACATGAATAATTCTTATCCTACCTTGGTATTTTTGCAGACCTTAGTGACGATGCCCGTCCAAACCTATTCGAACCATTTTGGCATAAACCACCACTTTTCTAGGCAAGGACAGGGGGTACACTAGGATCCTTTATGGCCTGCAATGTTTCAGAACCAACCTTTCCTTGGAACGTGGAATCAAATTCCACAATCTATCGCTAGCCAAGTCACTTTCAGTCATACTAGTGCTCCATCACCAACCTTTGCTAGTCATTTCGGAGATGGATCAACATTTTCTACAAATTATGTCAACAGCTCGCACCCAACCTCTGCAAATCATGTTGGGGGCACCATACTCTTCACCCTGAATCATAGTCGTGTCACGTCTCCATATTCTATTCATCATATAGAAGACCACTCTCTTTCCCCTGCTAGTCACATCGAGAAGCCTAGACGTCTTAGATGTAAGCCCAAATTCCTTTACAAGAATTATGAAGGAAGTCACCTTACTTGTTTGTGTTTGGTGACTGTCGAGATACTAGAAGTGTGGGGCTCACCCAAGAACCCTTCAGAATCCGAGACATCCTTGGTTTCTCCTCACACCACTTCTCCTTTGATGGTCTCGGTGGTTCCACCGCCACGACTCCCCTGGACCTCACCCCCTTTTTCAAGGGTGAAGCACCTCTTGCCCCCGTTAATATGCATCCTCTTCAACCTATAATTGAAGAAGTGATCACACCAGCGCAATCTCTGGTCAATCCTACTCTCCCTGAAGAGAGTGATGCACCTTTCATTCATGTCATCAACATTCCAAATCCTTCCTCTTCTGAACGAGAGAGTTTCATTCATCCCTCGCATGCTCTCCCTCCAAGTCCTCATGAGGTACCCTTCGATTGGGACGACTTGATGGGGAATTCCATACCCCCACCTATGTCTTTTCCATTAAGAGACATTATTCGAACCATTACGGAGATTGTATCCTTAGTTATCACTTTCTCCTCCTCGACTTGGAGAGCTTTGGGTTTTCCCAAGCTTTTGTTAGCTATCCGTAAGGTACCGACTTTCGGCAGAAGACCAGGAGGGGAGCCTTGGCCTCCCCCTTTACATGTTGATTATAACAACAAAACGAGTCTTAGTTAAGCTCTTTTATGACTCGTCTAAAAACCAAAAATATCGTCGAGTGATTTGTCTCTTTCACACTCGTTAAAATTGGATTTGAAAGGTCATGAGTCTTAGTTAAGCTCTTTTCCGACTCGTTATCAAAAATAGAAAATATTGCCGAGTGAACTTGTCTTTTTCACACTCGTAAATTGGATTTGAAAAGACATCTATTTGGCACAATTTTACCCCTTTTTCATACCAATTAGACTAAAATACATAAAAAAGGATATTTTTTGGCGTTAAGTTGTGATTGCATCTCATGCCCTCGCTTGCAGTATTGAGCCTTTAGATGGTTCTCGCTTTGCGTTATAAGCCGCTGGCTATGCAGTTTTTGCATCCTCAACCAAGAAGAGCCTTGTTTATATCCTTCGTAATTTGACACCCTATACCCTGGAGGGAACATCACCCCGAGTGTCCATCTCTCGCATGCATTTCCTTGCATTGAGAATAGGTACATTCCACTGCTGGAACTATTTTTTCTTACTTGCGACACTCGTTTCCTCCTCTGTATCATAACATTCATTTGTTATGAAAAAACAAAAAAATACGGGCGGGAAGGGAGTACTATATTATAATTGGCAGCAGTCGTGTTTCCTTTGAACAGAGCACAAAATTATTGAGTCCTTGTGTCATCATGATTTTGGGTTTACCATGGCCTTAGGAAGTTGATCTCGTTACAGAGTTTTCTCTACCGACTAGTTACTCTTCTAGTCCCTATAGAGAACGTTATGGATGCCTCCTGCATCTAATAGTCACATCATTGGGTCTATGCTTCCAGAGTCCACCATATGTCTCATGCTCTTGTTCAAAGGAAGTTTATCAACCTGTGTCGGCCACTCCTCATAAATCTTGGCTTTGCATGTCGGCCATACCCTCAGTTTGTCTCAGAATCACATGATACTATGGTCTTATCATGTAGCCTGGCCCTACTTTCATCATTGGTAGGTCACCTTAAACCCAACAATCGACATTTCATCATTGGTCGTTAACTGGGTGGTTTCCCTTGTGTTCGACGACAAGACATCTATTCACACTTTGGGATTCGTGTAGTGTCTTGGATGCCATTAGCCTTATTGGTGGTTTCCTCGCCTTTGTTATCAGTTTTCATCATTGGCTGTTATTCAGAGGGTCTTTTTCATGTATCGCTTGCATTTGGCACACGTGAAAGACGCACAGGGTCATTGGTTTGTGAACACGTTCTTTGTCCGATCTCCACCAAATCATGAAGCTTCTACTTTGTTCCTCATGCTGACTGATGAGAGATGCCTTAATGCTCTCCTTTCAACGAGTCTCTTTCTATCGACTTCAACTCATTTATTCTGGATATGGGACCTAGAGTTTTATGAGTACCTTGAGGCTTGCAGTCATTAGTGGCAGTCTTTCTCACCATGGACAAATGGGAATACATCAATGTCTCATGATCAATGGATTCCGTAAGTGTTTGACACCGACTCCTTTATTTTCACTTGTAGAAATGTACTCGGTGCCTTGATACCTACTTTCATTATTGGTAGGTTGTCTCGCATTTGTTAACGGTATGCTTCAAAGAACGATAATCAAATGATGTCTCATTATCGACCTCAACTCCTTTATTCACATGATGTAGACTTTCACCCTTGGCGGATAAAGTAGAAGACTTGAAGACATCACTATGTGGCCACAACTTTCCTGAGCTGTTGCTTCCCTTTCATTGGACCAACACCTATTTGACTTCAGTGATCATGGGAGATCAGATTGTACTCCATGGTATGTAGATATCTTCAGATTGATTTCGAGACTGGTTTCACTAGGCCTTGCTCGTGACTATGACATCTTTTGGCATAACCACATTTGTATTTGCCTGTTCATGGCCATGAACACTTGTTTGGTATATTTTCCACATGGATCTGCATTGTATTCTTGGCAGCCATGTATGCAAAGTCAGTACAGAATGTAATGAGCAATTGAGTTCGTCCAGCTCGTTCTCTACCACTCCACTTCTGGGTTATTTATAATGTATTTCGGCCATCACAGATACTCCTCTGATCTCACACATTAGGGGGCATCTGTTATAGCAAGATTTACCTCACCATTGCTATCTTGCACATAAGGCCTTTTTCCATTTCCCTATGCAGACTTATCATTCCTTTTTGATGAATCTAGAACCAAAAATACACATTTTTCCACATATACGATCCCTATCTTTTTCCATTTCCCTATGCAGACTTATCATCCCTTTTTGATGAATCTAGAACCAAAAATACAACATTTTTCCACATATACGCTCCACTACAACCCGCGTACATCGGGATTTGTGCTAGAAAATACAAAAATGAAGTCAGGTTTCCATGTCATGACATGAGATCTCTGATCCTTGGCCTTCCATATACTGGAAATGTTCCGACTCGGCCCTTTAGTTGCATTCTGAAGGCTATAAGAGAACAATTTCGAGCTATGGAAAAGAGGAGAAAGCATTCAACTTTGAGAGCAAAGTTACTCTGGAGAAATTACTTCATATTGAGTTTGCATCCCTTTGTCCCTCAAGTCTGAGCACAGTGTTCAACCCACAAGCTCTTTCCCTATTGTTGAGAGGACTTCATTACTTCTTTCCTATGAGCTTGCCTTTGGTGGAGGATTAAAGTGGTGGAGACCTAGTTGGAAGGAACTTGGTTTCTTGGTTTCGAACCATGCCAACATGGAAGTCTGTAATGTTGTCACTTCTACTGATCAATTATTAATAGAAATACTCCTTTCTCATCCTATTGGTATCTTGAAAATATATGATTATTATCCATGGGCATGTTTGTAATGTTTATTAATGGATTATGCTATCTGATGTGCTAACCCCTTTATATTATCACTATATACTTGATTTGCTTGTTTGTTTAGAACTAGTTGCAGGTATAAAGCTTTGGGTCAAAGTGCTCAACGGTGGAACATCATCGAACATTGGATCGAAGTAGGCCTCTTTCTTATCTTGCACATTAGTTTATATAACATATGTTGGAATTGAGTTGATTTCTGCAGTCATACCTGTTTGTTGTGGTTTGCCCTTGGCGATAGACAATTTTTCCCTCGTAACAGTGTCATCCATTTCTTGGTGTCATCCACCCTAGTACCAATACTTATTCATCACCAGTTGTCATTCTCCTAAAAAAGAAGGCACTTGGTGCATGTGTCTTGACTTTTGATATCTCAACAAAATAACAATCAAGGATACATTCCCCATTCCCATCATTAACGACCTATTGGATGAGGTCAAAGGTGCTCAATTCTTCACCAAACTTTATCTCCATTTTTTATATCACCAAATTTACATGAAGGAGACAAATGCTACCACAATTTATTTTCACACTCATGAAGGCCATTACGAGTTCTCAGTGATGCCCTTTATCCTTTGTAATGCACCTTCCACCTTCCATAGTCTCATGAAAAACATATTTCAATCCTTTCTCCATCATTTTGTCCTCATCTTTTTTTTTTTTTTATGAAATCTTGATCTATATTAAAACTTGGCATGCCCATGTCACCCATGTGGATCGGGTCTCTAGTAAATAAGGCCCATGTAGTAGTGTTAAAGCAATACATGTAAGAAGGATTACTAGAAGGTTCCCCTACTAGAAATTTACTTATCTAGAATGTTCTTAGTGTAGATTGTACTATATAAAGAAGTAATGAGATATCTCGTGAAGTTATTTGTAAACTTTATTTGTAATTGGAGTTTTAATCAATTGGAGGTTTCCCCCTTGAGGAGGCAAGTGAACATTGCTTTTGTCAATAAAAGTATAACATTTTGTGGTATTCAATTTCTATATTTGGCTATTATAGTTGAAATCTATCCTTTGTACAACAAATCTAGGTAAAATCTATTATTTTTTCTCTACATCTTTTAATTTACTAATAAAGAATGCCACATCTACAATATAAGAATACCCCATGTTTATAGTAATAACAAAGACTAGAGTTTCAAGACATTCACAAAACTGGGAATAGGCTTACCTTTACTTTGGAGTCAAATTTCTCAAAACCCTCATCCCCATGGCCATAGATCTTCCTTATGAAAATGAAGGAGACAAGTAAAGCCTTAACCTCCCTATGCATAAAAGCTTCTAGAAGCCTCCTTGTTGCTCCCTAGGGCTCCCTCTCACATAGATAGTTGTTGAATCCATGCTTTTTATTATGGGTTCTTCAATTGTTCAAGCAAAAATCAAAAAGACCCTTTCCCATCACTTTGAATGAAGATGAGAAAATATTCAAGGGTTTCATGAAATAATATACAACTTTGTAAAAAAAGAAAACTCACCCTACAACAAAACAAAACATCATTTCCCTAACATGACCACTAATAGAAACATTAAAATCCCCAAACTTATCCTTGAACCTAATACATTTAATACACACTACATTTGATATACATTTAATACACACTACATTTGATATAGCACAAAACCCCCCACATTAAAATTTCAAATATATATAAATACCCACAAATCCAAAACATATATATATCCCACTCGTGAATAAGATAACAAACCACTAATTGAAACCTTAAGTACATAAAAGATCTCATACCATGAAGAAATAAAGCACAATAACTCTATCATCCCTTCAAAATCTTCCTTTGGGAAAGTAGGTAAGAAAAAACAAAACTACGAATGATAAATCTTTCTACCGTAAATAAGGAAATAAAATAAAGTAAATCCTATTGAGAATCACTAAGTAATAAAACATAAGTAAGTTAAGTCATATACTTGGCTCTTACAAGTTACAACATGGCATGACAAGGCGATAAGTTAAATCATATACTTCAACAATATGAGGCTCTTACACGTTACAAAATGGCAAGGTTACACCTTAGTAGTCGATATGCCGTTGATTACATAGACAAGATGTTTTTACCTTATAAATGGTTTTTTTTCATTTTTTTAAATTATTTGAAACCATTATCGTTAGCTTGGCATAAAGACGAACATAACTTACAAGATTGCATATCCGAGTGATACGTGTTGGTCTACTGTTTTAAATGTCGGCGCTCTTTTTTTTCTCAAAACATTGGAAAGAATCAATGCCCTAGATTCACAAAATCATCTAGGTTCAATCAGTGGCCTCAGCGATATAGTCAAATCCAAGATTTCATGAATGATGGAACAAACCGATGCCAAGGTACTTATATTTATTCTTTGGAAATCTGTTTGCTTATATTTAAAATAATATAAAAGAAGATTAATTGAACACGTGATTAAAAAAATCAATAAGGTTGAAGGCTTTGAAAGGTTGTTCAATTAGAATTCTTGTTTAATTTTTAATTGAACAAAGGGTATTTCAACAGAGGGGGGCATAGTGTTATTTTGAAGCTAAGTTTTTAGAAGTCACTTATTGGTCCAAAACAAGAAGTCATTTTTCTCCAAGTAAAATCGATTTTTTTTTGCCCTCTAAGTAAATTATCCTGGATTCGAGATGGAGTCTGGTCGGCCATTAATAACTGCGCTGGGAGGTTATTATCTTCCTACTAACATATTATCAATTGAATTTCAATTTATTTTTCAACACCATTAATTTTACTAGCACAGTAGCAAATTTGTGGCTGGTGAACGTGAAAAAGTTAATCTTGCTTATGAATGCCCAAAAGTTTCATTAGACACCAGGCTCATGAAAAATTCATTTTCTTTGACACCAGGTCCATGAAAAATTCATTTGCTTTGTCTCAATCCAGGCCGTTGACTGTATTATCCGGATTCACATTACCTTAATTATGAATGAAGAATGTGAAAGGGTTGCAATTAGGTGTAGGTGAATTAGGTGTAGGTGAATGTGAAAGGGTTGTAATTAGGTGTAAGTGTATGGTATATATATATATGGTAAAAATGTAAATTTAAAGAAAAAGTTAATATTGAAATAAATTTATAATTTCAAATAAGTTTGTTAATTTTTTAATCATATTAAGTAAATGTTAAAAAATAAATAGGTTAAAAGATGATTATATGTGCCAATTTCCAATAGGTGTATGCAGGTGTAACTAGCTTTCAGATATTTTATTATATGGAAAAAGGAGAAGTGATAAGTATACAATTTAGTAAATCAAACCTAAATGTTTTAAGTTTTGACCTTTTTAACAATAATTTTTTGGATATTTGCCAGAAATCATGTGAAAAATTATTAGATCATCAAATTTGAGTGATTATTTCAGTATAATCTAAGTGTTCCAGGGATTTTTCAGCATACTAAATCCATTTCTACATTCAAAAATAAATTTTAACCAACAAAAAATAATAATTTC
>ML855034.1:21082-32826 GCA_009831015.1 Picea engelmannii | reverse complement strand
ATGTGTTTACTATGCCGATGTTGAACTGGGTCTTTGGCGATCTTGATGGCACTTTTATTGTCGCACCAGAGTCTGGTCAGATGTTGTTGTTGGAATCAAAACTCTAAAACGATTTATCGAAGCCACAAGGCTTCCTAACTTGCATTAATCATTTCTCGATACTCTACTTATGTTGAAGAAAGTGAAATAGCCTATTTTTTCTTATAGGCCCAAGTGATAGGTCCTAAACCAAGGCTAAAAAAATAACCTACAGTATACTTTCTATCATCAAGGTCATCGACACAATCTAAATTGGTGAAATCAACCAATAAAGGAGTCTTCCCTAAACTATAATGTATCCCAAACTGAATTTTACCCCATGCATATTGAAGTATTCTTTTAGTTGATTTTCAATGGCTTTCATGGGGTTTTTACATATAATGGGAAACAAGACCAAAGACAAAGGAAAGGTAAGGATGAGTATGAGTCAAGTATAAGAGGATACCAATTAACTAACAATACAAAGTGGCATAAACTTTGGGAGAAGTATAGGTGGAAACTGATTTGACTCCAGAATGAAAGGGAGGAGGGGTTGGTTTACAATATTCCATGTGAAAGTGACGAAGAATTCCACATGCATACTTATACTGGGAAATACAAATTCCTTCCTTGGTTTGCAAAACTTGGAGGCCAAGGAAATTGCGTAAAAATCATAAGTCTGTCATTTCAAATTTCTTTTTAAAGTTGGTTTTCACACGGTTTAAAATTTTTGGGTGACTACCAGTGAGGATAAGCTCATCAACATAAAGAAAAAGGATTATGATATGGATTCATACTTTCTTGGTATATACATAAGGATCATAACGACATCTAGAAAATATGGTTTCAAGAAGAAAGATGTCCATTTTGGTATACCAAGCTTGGGGAGCTTGCTTAAGACCATAAATATATTTCTTATGGAAAAAAACAAGGCTAGAGTCATTCTGGACATAGCCAGGAGGTTGTTCCATGTAGATTTCTTCTTTCAAATACCCACGCAAGAAGGTGGATTTGACATCTATTTTATGGACCTCCGATTTATGTGAGGTTGCAATGGCTAGAACAAGGAAGATGGAATTCATTTTGGATACAGGGGCAAAGTTTTCATTATAGTCAATTCCTTCAACTTGGGAGAATCCTTTGGTAACTATCTGAGCCTTATGTATTTCAACACTTCCACATGATGCATACTTATTTCTATAGACCCATTTACAAATAAAAAGTTTTCTTCCTTTTGGAAGAGGTACAATATCCCAAGTATCATTTTCCATTAAAGAACAATACTCTTCATTCATTGTTGTATCCCAATCCGCATGATCTGAGGATTTTGCAAATGTATTTGGATCATGAGTCTTTTAAACTTGATCAAAAATATAATAGGCTCACTAGAACTATGAACGTGTTTGATGCTGATTTGAAGGATCATCGATAATATCAGTAGTTGCTTCTCATATTGAACGAACCCATCTAGGAAGCGGTGGTGCTAGCGCAGATGTAGGTTGAATGGAATCATATGGAGGAAGGTGAGCAAGTGAAGGTTTATTTTTTTCCTCATCAGCATCATAATAAGAAGAATAAACCATAATAGGAACAAAAGAAGGAAAAAATGACAAGGAAGGCTCGCAGGACAAAGAAGGCCAAACATCAAATCAGGCTCGCGGGCCAAGACATTTTCATCAAATTTAGCATCTATTCTAACAATAATTTCATTACAATGTGGTTGAAGAAGTTTTTAACCTTTGACATATTCAAAATAACCAACAAATATACACTTCTCACTTTTAGGTTGCAATGCTTTCCTTTTCTCATAAAGAATTTGAGCCCATGCTACACTTCCAAATACACGAAAGTGACTTACATGTGGCTTAACTTTATTCCATGCTTATTATGATATTATATTTTTAAGAGCCTTTGTGGGAGTGTGATTTACTATGTAATTTTCATAGTTAATGGCTTCCTCCCAATACTTTAGTCTTAATCCATGAGATTGGATCATACAACTAGTCATTTCTTTTAATGTGCAGTTATTTCTGTCAGCAACACCATTTTGTTGTGGTGTATATGGAACAATGTGTTGCGTTTGGATGTTATGTGCAATGCAGTAACTTGTAAAATTATTTCTCACATATTCGCCTTCATCATATGTTTTTAACCTTTGAATTTGATGTCCAGATTTGTTTTCTAAAAGGGCCTTGTAGGCCAAGAACTTGTCAAAAACTTCGCTCTTAAGTTTTAAGAAGTAAAATCAAGTGCGTCTAGAGAATTAATCAATGAAAGTTAAGAAAACATGTGCCTGGAAAAAGAAGGAGAAGAAAGTGGACCACACAACTCAATGTGAACAAGTTGCAAAGGGGTCGAGGCATGCCAAGGGGCATGTTTTTCAAAATTTTCCTTATGATGTTTGTCAAGAATACAACTGGCATAAACATCATCTCTACATTAAACAAGAGGAAGACCAGTCACAATTTTTTGATTGCATAGCTTCTTCAATGAGCGATAGCTTATATTGTTAGACACTCAAAATAGGATAAGTGTGAGATACATATTATTAATCAATATGATACAGATATAAATACAATGATATTTGATGCTTGGATATCCCAAGACATCTCATGGACTTCCAATAATGGTTCAGATCTAGTGACCTTTCATATTCCTTCTCCAAGAAACCCTTAATGGATTTGTTTCCAACATTCCCCCCCTTAATTCGAATGGGTGTATGTGAGTCCAAGGTGAGAGATGATATTTGAAAGTGGGTAGCTGAAATATGGAAGTGTGAAGCTATTGATGGCTCATTGTGCTCTCTCAATATTGTGGTTTTGGGATGACCACAAATGGAATGGCTACAAGAATATGATTTCTTCTACTAAATGGTGATGATGTTTTAAGTAAGACCACAAACCAATCTAGTGGTTTAAGGATGACCAAAAAATTTGGAACCCTTCTCTAGGATCAATGGTTCCACAAACATTTCCCAAGTTATATAGAAGTTGAATTTGATGTCTTCTGCTAATTGGAAGTTCTCTTGATGTTGGTTTAAATATGACCATAAATTGTGATGTAGAAGAAGTTGTAGAAGATGAAAATACTATCACTGTAATATGGCTCAATACTTGAGAATGGATTCTTTGATATGAATGACATATCTTCTTGATTGTTGATGGCCATATCCAAGAAGGAATCCACATGTAGTGATTATTTACTCTTGCATATGTCTTGCATTTGAATTATCTGAAGGATGATTGTGTTTTCCACAATGCTCGAAAGGATGAAGATCGAAAAATTGATCTTCCATGTGGCTAACTCACTGAAAATGTTGGAATTTATAGATCTTCTCTTGAACAAGATCAGGTGAATGTGAGATTTCTTGTAGTAGTACACCACTCTAAAATTGGATTGGCTTGTTGTAATCTGGATTATGAAAGGTGAAATCATTTTCATATATGATACATGTTCTATGCTTATTTTTCATGATTTCTTCCCAAGGTATTGTTATCACATTAATTTGGGGGGGTGTTTTCCTAAGAAATGAACCCCTTTGGAGAAAAAATGGCAAGAAATCAGTTAAAAATCCACTTATCCTAAGTCTTATGTGCACAGGAGCATCACGCTAAGCAACGCATAGATCTGGGCGTTTGAGATTCGCGCATCTAGATCTACGGTGCAACAACCATATCAAACCCCCCCCCTCCCCCGATGTTCTTCCTTTAATGAGAGGGGGGGGGTCCAAGTTGTTGTTTTTAGAATGCAGGGCCCCCACTAACATGTCGTCCTCTCCTTAACTCGGACCCCCCTCCCTAAAACTTCTTACCACCACCTACCCCCTCCAAGTAGACCACTTACCACCATCTCTTACCACTTTTTCCTCCCACTGACACCTGTCTCCCACTTTGTCTCTCACCTCTTCCCATCCCATCACCCTCTCTCCCTCCTCGTCTCATTATGGTACACTTGTCCTCCACTCACCATCATACCATGTATCCTTATCACTCTCACCTACCATCTCATGCCAAGTGTTCTACAACTCACCTCCTCCTAGGTAGATGGTCCCCACCCCATCTACTACCACATCCTTTCCTCTACCCCTACATCCTCACCTCATGCCACTTCATCATTATCATGTCCCAACGTAGAACCCATGTCTTCCGTCACCCATATTTTTTCATTCACCTTCCATATACCACGTATGTCCACAGGGGCACCTCTCATATCACCTCCACATCAATGGCACCATCATCCCCGCCATATCCTCATCCACATCCACCATCTGTGTCCCCTTGTAGCAGTTCAACGAAGAAGCAGAAAACCAAGGGAAGGCCGCCATGTCCTGCAAATGAAGAGCTGACTTGGGCCTCCCTGATGCCGAGGAAGCAGTTATTAAAATAGTTGGTGGTGGTTGGACATCGTTTCCACCATTAATGGAAAGTCCAAAAAGGGAATATCACCTAGTCAACTCACTTGCAGGCCTGTTCTGGAACGTGATTGCGTCTGAATGAAATTCACGACTAGCCAGAGACTGCATATGTAGTCTTCCAAGAGGCATGCAGACATAACATCTTTAATGTAATAATTTGAACTTCTTATTGTGGTTCTGTTTTGAGTATTTAGGAGTCATTCTCAAATTCAGTTAGTGTTGATGGTAGAGCTACGCTCTCGCTTGTAAAGTTTTAGTGATGCCTTTGGTTCTCTGGTTATGTTATGTATCTAATACTTCTTATTTAATGCAATCCAAATTCTCCTTTCATTTCTCTGCTTCAAACTCTGAAATCTCGGGCATGGATGATCCATTTGGGTGTTCTGACTGTATTGTAGTGTAGATTTGACTATATATGTGGTTGCAACGTTTTCAGTTTCTCAAAGTTTTCAGATCCAAGAGGATCTTGTGTCTGATACTTTTCCTCCACAAGTTGTTGGAAGACTGGATGTACAAAGCAGACTTTCAAGCTTTCCTCATGTTTCTTCTATCTACTCACCACTATACAAACTTACTAGCTTAAGTTAGATCAAGACCTCACATGTCTATGCATGCCAACCCAGTTTTCTGAGTTAAAAAAATATATCCCGAGTCTGCATCCATTAGACCACCATTAAATCATTTCATTGTGACATAACTGATGGGTATCGGGCTTACCTTTGACGCAATCCATAGGTGACTCCTGGTGCTAAAATTTATGGTGTCGTTGTCAGGTATGAGGTTGAATATTTTCCCTAGGATTGAATGACAAAGCTTACTGGTTCTGAAGGTGCAACAAAACCCAGTATATCAAGATTGCAACTATTCACCTGGCGACTCCATTGATGCAAATCTATTGGCAACTCCATTGTTTCAGCTGTGGCTTCCACAGGTAGAGACACAAGGTCTACTCCACAACTGCCCCTATAAACACCTGAAGTTGACCCAGAGAAAACTATCAGAAAGGGAAAGACCCTTCGAGAAGGTGATTCTGAAAATGAACCAGGTATTTCTGATGATTTTCATGATCCTTCTTTATAAGCTCCTATTTCTTCTCCTCATTCCCCTATTATACCTTCTATTGGAGTTTCCAGAACTTTAAATTTTGGGAGTGTTTTTGTCGAGTTTTCCCCTCATGGTCTGGAATTAGAGAGAGAAATCCTTTTCACTCCTTTCTCCCCTGAATTTGTACCGTGGTCTAGACCCGAGACCTTAGAACATATTCCAACCCCATAATTTACCACTCCTCCTCCTATTATTGTTGCTACTACAAAAAGGGAAACCTTTGTTCCCTCAAATCATGTTACCTTTTCTCCAGATCCTCTATTGTTTCATTTTCCTCTCGGAAGCTCAGTTCCATTCTCCCCTATTCAAATCCCATCTCCTCCTAATTCTCCTCCACCTATCATCCCTATGGAAGGTGCTAATCCTCCTAGAAATAGAATGGACATTATAGTATCTACCAGATATGCCCCTCTCATCCTGCCTCAACCTCTTAATTCCCTACCAATTGGTGGCTATCTTAAGGAGCTTCCTAAGCTCACTAGGGAGGGAGATGTTACTGCAGAGGAGTACCTTCTAGCCTTCTATAGTTATGTTGATAACTATATCATAGTAGATGAAGATGTATGGATGAGGGTTTTTATCCACAGTCTTGATGGAGAAGCTAGAAAATGGTTCAGATCCCTCACTCTCGGATCCACTGATGGGATTGAGGCTTTAGATGATATCTTCTTGAGACAATGGGGGGATAAAAAGGACTTCATGTACTATATCACCAAGTTTGGGTCCCTAAAGAGAAAAGAGGGAGAGTCTATCTCTGACAAAATGTACAATAAGATCTATGTTGATATAAAGCCTACAGAAGCCTCTGGCAAAATTACCTATGCTATTTCTTTTGACCTTGACTTCTGCCTCCTGTTAAGAGAGAGAAGAGTTACTTCCTTGGCTCATATGAAAGATTCATCCCTAGAAGTAGATTCTAACCTATTGGCAGTAGAATGACTCAGGCATAAGGCTGATAAAGAAAGAGGAAGAGGAAGATCGGAAACCTCAACCTCTAGTTCTTTTGCCCTTCCCCCTCAAATGGATGAAGTAACCAAGTTACTAAAATCACTCTCAGCTAGAATGGAAAGGTTGGAATTGGAGAGAAAGAAGACATACATAAGTCCCCAAAATATTGATAACAAAGGCAACTTGAGGAGGTCGAATAACAATGCTCCTCAGATTATGCAGAGGGAGCCTCGAAACAAAGACAAGGATGATCAGAAAATCTAGACACCTCTTCAAAATAACCTTGTCATAGATAATAGTGGAGAGGAAGAGGACATAGACCCAAAAATTCTCTGTCTTGAAGATGCTTCCCCTTCTCCTCACTTAACTCAATCATCATACAAGGAGTCTCTCATGGAAATTCAATTAAATGAATTAAGTAAGGGGGATAAGACCAGTGAAAACCCAAATAGATACAACCTCAGGTCCAAGACTAAAAGAGTAAATCTTGATGTTCTTGAGCAACCAACTAGGACCAAAAAAATTGCCAATGATGTAGCAAGAAATAGTAAAGAGAGAAAAGCTCAGAATTCCTCACCAATAGCCAAAGGTCCCATCCCAGAGGTAAGAGAAATTATGAATCCCCCTCCTATTTTAACTTTGAGCATGAAATTCAAAAGATTAGGATTACAATCCCCCTTTCAGAGCTGGTTAAACATGAAGATTTTAAGAAATCGATGACTAAGTTTTTGTTGCCTGAACCTTTGCTTCCCCCCTCAGACTCCATCAATTTGCAAGATGAGAAGCCAGTAGTCGTCTTAGGTCCTATGGTAGAATATAGAGATGATTCATCCCCCCCCCCCCTNTAACATACACGATAAGGTGCTACATAACTGTTTGATGGATTCAGGGGCCTCTCATAACCTCATGCCCAAAACTGTCATTGAAGAACTAGGACTAGAAATCACGAAGGAGTACCATGAATTGTATTCTTTTGATTCAAGGAGAGTACAATGTCTTGGGGGCATCAAAGATATGGTTGTGACCTTGTTCCAATTGCCCATGAAAAGTATGGTCATGGACATCATGGTGGCAGATGTTCCCCCCAAATTCGGCATGTTATTGTCAATATCTTGGATCAAACGTCTTGGGGGAACCTTGCAGATGGACCTCACATATGCTACCATCCCATTCTTTGGGGGAGAACATAGAATACTGTATAGAGAAGCTCAGTTGTCCTACATCATTAGTGATGAGGCAAACCCCACCAATCATCCTATCTTTTCCCTTGATGTTGATTTAGGATCCATCTTATTGAAGCTTATTGATGCCCCCAAGCCTTCTCTTGAGATCCAAAATCTCATTACTCTCTGTGAATATTCCCATCTCATTAATTATGTTTGGAAAATGTTCTTTGATGGAGCCTTTTCTGGATGAAGTGTTGGTGTCGGAGTAGTTCTCGTTTCCCCTGCTCAAGAAACCATATCTTTGTCATACAAACTAGAGTTTGAAACTACAAATAATGTGGAAAAATACGAAGCTCTAGTTTTGGGATTGAGGGTTGTAAAGGACATGGGGATTGAAAAGATATCAATGTTTGGATATGCTAAGTTGGTTGTCCAGCTGATCAGAAACACTTATCAGGCCAAACACCCCTGACTCAGAAGTTACAAAAATGAAGTATGGGACCTCATTGACATTTTTTCTGAGATTTAAACATTTTATTTATTCCAAGAGAAAAGAATGTCATAGTCAGTTCTATGGCTATCTCAGCAAGAAATATCAAAGTCCCCCAGCCACCTAAGCTCAGGTATGATATAGAAGTGAAATATATACCCTTTATACCTAAAAATGTCAAGCATTGGAAGGTATTTGAGGATGATCTTGAAATCAAGAGGTTCCTGGAAACTGTTGATGAATTTTATGCATTAGACATAGACCATGATACTGATTCTCAAAGACACCCATGTGCTAATGTATTTTTAAAGAAAAATGCTATCATCATATTGTGTAGTTGTCGAGCAATCACATTCCGAATGGACTGGTTCCTTTGGAAAGATTATTTGACCAAAATGATGTGGCAGTAAAGGGTAAAGTTTCAAATGATGATGTTGATGTGGTAGAGTGTGATATTTGGCACTCAGGAAAATCCTAAGTTTTTCAAGTTGTCAAGAAACTTGACAAGAAAGTAGAGGGCCAAGTATGCTAAGATATTAAAGGAGTATACTGATGTGTTTGCCTGGACCTATGAAGACCTCAAAACATATGAAACCAGTGTTATTGAGCATAATATTCCATTGAAAGAGGAGGCCAAGCCATTTAGGAAGAAATTAATACAAATAAATCCTATGTTGTTGCCTATCAAGGAGAGAGAGGTAAAGAAGCTACTAGACGCCTAGATCATTGTCCCTTTGAGATATTTATAATGGGTGGCCAATTTGGTTCTGGTGAGGAAAAATAATGGATAAATTAGACTTTGCATCGATTTCAGAAACCTGAACAGGAGCTCAAAGAAGGAAAACTACCCCCTGCCAAATATGGAACACATATTACAGAGGGTAACAGGTGCATCTAGGATTTCCATGATTGACGATTTTTCTAGCTACAATCAAATCTCTGTCCTTCCTGAAGACAGAGAAAATACAACCTTCACCACTCCTTGGGGTACATTCATGTATGCCAAAATTCCCTTTGGATTGATGAACGCAGGAGAGACCTTTCAACAAGCCATGGACATCACCTTCATTGGAGAAAAGGATAAATTTGTAGTCATCTACCTAGATCACATCACAGTCTTATCCATATCTGATAAAGAACACTGCTTCCATTTGAGAAAGTTCTTCTTAAAATGCAGAAGGTTAGGTCTCTCCTTAAATCCCAAGAAATCATTGTTTTCCATGAAGGAATGGAAGTTATTGGGGAACATAGTATCAACTGAGGGAGTCAATATTGATCCCAACAGGGTAGGAGCTATTCAAAATTTGTCACTTCCCAGATCCAGGAAGGAATTTTAGTCTTTCCTGGGAAAAATTAATTTTCTAAGAAGGTTTGTTTCAAACTTTGCTGAATTGGTAAAGCATATCACAACCATGCTCAGAAAGGGGAATGAAGTAAAATGGACTGTTGAGCCCAAGGAATCTTTCAACCAAATTAAAAAGGCATTAACTGAAGCACATGTGCTTATCAGTCTCAATTATTTAAGGATTTTCTAATTTTTTCCTTTTCTTTTTTTGATACAGTGGCAGTTGTTTTACTACATAAGAATATTGAAGGGATGGAACAACCTATTTCCTTTTTCAGCAGGGCATTAAGAGATGCAGAAATAAGATATGACATCATGGAGAAGCAGGCCTATGCCTTGGTGAAATCTCTTAAATATTTCAGAGTCTATATTTTTCATTCAAATATTATTCCTTATGTTCCATTAGCTTCTGTGAAGGACATTCTTATTCATCCCGACATAGACGGGGGAAGGAGCAAATGGATTTCCAAAATCCTCGAATTTGACCTAGAAATAAAACCCACCAAATTAATTAAAGGAAAAGGTTTAGCCAAGTTGTTGGATGAATCTAATTGTAAATATCAGGGGGTTAACTTCATCAGTACTTGCTCAACAAATCAACAAGTTGAGTTGTCTGACAAAAATCCACAGGATTTCCTTCCATTGGCAGGATGTACCTGGTACAAAGACATTGTATATTTTTTTCAATAGTTGCGACCTCCAAATGGAATGGGGAAGAGAAAAGAAATATCTTTAAAGCTCAAATAAATTAGTTATTTCCTTATTGACTAGGTCTTGTATTGGAAAGACCCTCTAGGAGTTTTCCTGAGATGTTTAGACCCACAAGAGGCCCAAAAAATTAAGTTTGAATTCCATGAAAGCCTATGTGGAGTACATCACTTCTGGAGGACCATGGCCTATAAAATTATCAGGGTTGGTTATTACTAGCCTACTTTATTCACTGATGTCTGTGCAAAAATTAGGGCTTGTATTAAATGTCAAAAATTCTCTAGAAAGCAGCAACTCAAGTCCCAGCCATTGAATCCTGTAGTAGCCTCAAGACCCTTTCAGCAGTGGCGCCTAGACTTTATTGGAGAAATTCATCCTACTTCAATTGGTTAGAACATGTGGACCTTAACTGCCACATATTATTTCACCAAATGGATAGAATCTATCCCCACAAGGAGTGCTTCTCATAAAGTGATCATTGGTTTCCTAGAGGATATCATTGTAAGGTTTGGTTGTCTTAATAGAATCATCACTAATAATGCTTCATCCTTCAAGTCTAATCCATTGATCAATTTCTGTGAGCAGTTTGGGATTTCATTAATCCACTCCACCCCCTATTATCCCCAAGGCAATGGACTAGCAAAGTCTTCTAACAAAAGCCTCATTAAAATTATTAAAAGACTGCTAGAGGACAATAAGAAGGCCTGGGATTCAAAGATGAAATTTTCTCTATGGGATGATCGAGTGAAAATCAAGAGGTCCCTAGGGATCTCCCCTTTCCAACTTGTATATGGGACAGAAGCATTTTTTCCTTCTTAGTTGGATCTACCTGTAGTGAAATTCTTTTAGGATTATCAAGGAGAGCCTGACAATGTGATTAGAAGAATTCATCAACTGGTAGAAGCCCAATAGACTAGAGAGAAGGTGATGGATAGATATCATGACCATCAGCAAAAGATCAAGCAATCCTTTGACAAAAAGGTGAGAAAAGAAGATTTCTAGATGGGAGATCTAGTGCTTAAATGGGATGCACCCAGACAAGACAAGGGAAAACATGGTAAGTTTGAAGCCCTCTGGATTGGGCCCTTCAAAGTTTCTGAGATCATTTTGAATAATACCTACAGGTTGTAGAATTTGAAGGGTGGTGAAGTTTTTGGGGGCCCTATAAATGGGCATTTTCTGAAGAACTTCTTTATTTGAGCCATAAGTGGCTCCCATGTATTTATAAATATTGTTTTCTTTTTTTTTTCAATTTTATAATTGACTCCATAACCCAACAGCAAGACATTGAAACTACATAAGAGTTCTTGGCATATCATAGGGCGCAAGCCATCCCCCATGGAGCCTAATGTTATTACATTAATTTGGAGGGGGAGGGTTTCCTAATAAATGAACCCCTTTGGTGAAAAAATGGCAAGAAAAGGGTTAAAAACCCACTTATCCTAAGTCTTGTGCACATAGGCGTGTCACACAAAGTGGCATATAGATCTAGGAAGCTGATATTCACACACCTAGATCTATGGCACAAGAGCCATATTGGACCCCCCCCCC
>ML855034.1:4287-14686 GCA_009831015.1 Picea engelmannii | reverse complement strand
AGTCTTGCTTGGATTCTCATGTTATATCTTAAAATACAAAGAGATTGCCATTCTTAAAAGACAAAGAGATACAAGTTTGGAACTCTTGAAACCCACAAACAAACAAGCATGTAAAATTTAAGTCCAAACTTGAACAATTCAATCTCTTAAATTTCACGTTTACCAATACCTTCAAATCGCTAGGATGATATCCATGGAGCCAAAAATTGATGCAGAAATTGTATGTCAAGGCCAATAGAACCAATATAACCAAGGAGTATTGAATCAATATATACCAAGTCTTATAAGAGAAGATGAAATTATCATTAAGTGTATAACAAAATTACATTCACAGATATATACAAGCCATAGAAATAGCCTTGTGTATATTATCAGAAGAAAAAGTACCCATAATGTCAATGCATTATATACATCATTACATGTTCAGCTATATAATGTACATCTAACTGTCTTATAAAATTATTACACATCATGAATTTCTTTTAGTCTTATTTTGTGCTTTCCAGGTCTTAAGTAAATCATCCATCTCCATGTATTCATTTATCGGGTTCTCTTCCACAGTTGATGTTGTTTCAGTCCTTTCACGCCGAGTACATCTAGTCTTATATGCATGGTGTGGATGCTGTTGTCAGGGGCCATCACCTACAAAAACCAAAAATATTAAATTTATATGGCCAATTTTTAAATATCATTTAAGTAGTTCATTAATATTAAAAAAAACTCTCTAATGTAATTATTTACCTGATCCTCTAGTCGACATAGTTGGAATGGTTGTTGGCCTGTTCACCTGATCTTCAGGTCGAGGAGGATCAACTATGACATTCTTTTCCATTGAAACGTCAAAATTTATAAGTACATAATTATTAAGTATATGATTAATATATAACCATGTTGTCATCGTGGGCCTCAGTCACATGAACATCTTGGGGCTGCACCTCAATGCGATGGGGCTTCTGGGCAGCACCATGATCTTCTGGCTACATTTCACTATCAAAGTTGTGTTGTCTAGTACTAATGGTTTCATTGATAGAGTTTCTCCCTTGATTAAAACAAAGTAAGACATTAAATTATGGATGATATCAAACATTTACGTATTTTATAAGTAATGAAAGGTTAATGTGGAGTGATTTTTATTTACCTTATCTCACAAACTGGATCTTGGGGTCTGCCCCATGATTTTCCTACGATCAACCACAAATTTATAATCATACTTGTAACTAAGTTGGATGTCTTCCTCCGTGGTTTCAGTTTTGAAGTCGTTGCCCTCCATTGCATAAAGGTATGGTTTTTTAATGTTTGTGGCTGCAATTACCTGAAAGTTGTAAGGTGATACAAATAATATTCTTAATATGTTTTAGTACTTACGATTCGTGAACGTAACCTCGAGTAGCCACCTTGGCCTAACTTTTGTTGGCCATGTTTGGAAATCCTTGCTTTGGTTGCCTTCAAAGTGTCAGGCAACCTATCATCAAAATTTTCAAGTATGTTATATATAACCACACTTTTATTTAGATCTAAAGAAAAATAAAGCTCGTATTGAAATAAAAATATTGTAATTTACCTTGGTGTACCAGTTATTTGTTCTCCTGATTTTTTCAAAATATTTTCTTTTGCATCTGTTGGCACTTGACTAGGTTTTGTGGAAACGTTGGTCATGTTTGACCAATTTTGGGACTTCGACAAGCTAGTCGAAGATGAAGCGCCAGGTGAAGCAGAGATCGTAAGATCTTGCCCCCTTTTGTGAGCCTTTTGGGTTTATGGTTTATGTAATGGGTATGGGATGTCGGCCCATGGGTCTTACCCACTCTTAGGCCCTTTTTGTAATGTATAAATAGATATCTAAGTGATGCATTGTGCTAAGTGCAAGTGATGTAAGTGGTTGGATCTATGTGATTGACTTACCTCTATGCATATTGTGTATTGAGAACTTGCAGGGAAAAGTGCAAGTGATTGTAATAAAGGCTCTGTGTTGTGCCAAGCTTGGGGAAGGAGGATCTGGAGAGGTGCGCGCATATCTCCTGTCCTGTGCAGAGTTGGTTTTGAGACTCTGTCCATGTAAGGATATTGACAGAAGATAATAAAGATGAAGATTTGGTGGACATAGCCCCACGCTGGGGGTGAACCACATATATCCTTTGTTATGGTTGCTTTGTGTGATTGATGTGATTTATGCTTATTTTTGTCATCTTTATGTATGTTAGATGCATCTGATATAGTAGCTTAGTGTTTAGTAATGTGAATGAATACTAGATCTGATCTATTTCTATGTGTTAAATGCTTGGGTGTGTTAGATCCTGTTAAATACTGCATTGTTATGTAATTAGGGTTTTACCTGCGATATTAATAAGGGTTAAATGTTAATGAATGTTAACTATTAAGTTCTCTATTAAGTATTGTAATCACATATCTGTGTCCCAAATAGGTTGCAAACAATTGAGTCCTGCAAGCCCCCCTGCCTCTACCTTGGGTAAGACTTCATCTGCTTCACAGGTGTTTCTGAAAGGACTGGTAGTTAGGGTTTTGTTGGTGCATTGTTGAAGTGTTGAACCCTGAGTTTGCCCCTGTGCCAACAAATGGTTCCATTGTTTGGACCTGAAACTATGATTTTTGGGAACTGAGGAAAAGAAGAAAGCTCTGTGCGTATATTTTTTGTTGTAGTGCACAGTACTCTACTTGACTTGTGAATCTCTATGCTAAGAAGGGAATCAGATATGAAGAAAATAGGTAATATCTTAAATCTTTGTGCTCTAACAAAGGTAATATAAGTGAAAAAAAAATCTTTGAAAGAATGGATATAGGTATGTTTAATAGATTTGGGCCTAGTCTGGAAACTAGGGCACAACTCGAAGAAAGAAGATATGATATGAATAGATCTGATAGAAATAGTGAAAGATATGTTATTCCTATGCATAGAAATAATTGTTGGACTAACAAGTGGATGTAGGATCCTAGAAATAATTTTTTGCAAGTCCATCACTGCAATCCCAGTGCGCTGTACAGAAAAGGTTGAGGATCGTTCAAGAGAAAGAGAGGATTGAATCTTTGTTATAGTTGTAAAATACCGAGACATCTTGCTAAGGAATGCCCTGGTAGAGGTCCTATTTTCCTCTGTTGTAAAGCTATTGGACATGAATTTTTGGATTTCCCTAGAATGATTGCTAAACTTGAAAATATGAACATGAGACAAGAAAATCCCGAGGAAGGTCAAGAGACTAAGAATATGCTAAAGAAACAGAAAAAATCAGAGGATATATTATTATAGATGAAAGAAATAATAAATGATCATAGAGACATCACTTTATCAAAGATTTTAAAAGAGAAAGAGTGCATAGAAACAAGAATAGGATACTTCGACATAGACTGTGTATTGGATGCAGAAAAACAGATGAACATTATGATAGAAAGTACTTGGGAAATCTTAGGAAAGCCTGTTATGGTTCCTTCACCGGGAGGAATATGATTTTTTAAAGGAAGGTTAATAACCCTATGTGGAAGAATTTCCCATATACCTATGATTTCTTATGGAGAATCGACAAAATAAGAATTCAAGGTCATTAAGTTTGTTGATAATAGTGCCCCCTTTGCCCTTTTTCTAGGAAAGACCTGGGTTGAGAAAGATCAGATCTGAAGGAAAGAGGAAGAGGAAGCTCTAAAAAAAAAAACAAGAATTAAGGGATTTCATGGCTAGGAGAATAGCGCGCTTACTAGAAGAATAGGAGGACAAGTCAAAGCAAATGAGGGCCAGAGACCTAGTTGTCAAAGTTGAAAAAATGCAAGAAGACTTAGTGAACTTATCCATACAAAAGAGTAGAGAATCTACTCGAGAAACAATAAGAGAATAAGTATTATCCTCGAAACTTGTGAAAGATCCTCAACAGTGAAAAGTTACTATGCTAATAAAAGATAAGAACAATAATGGAAAGAGGAATCCATAGACACGGATCACAGGGAAAAAGATAGAAAACTCAGTAAGAAGAAAGCAAAGCTAGAAAAATTGCAAGAGGTTCCAGAGAGGACCTCGTAGAAGGAAGGCTTGCAGAACTTGAACCTCATCGGAATAGCATAGAAATACAAATTAGCCTTTTGCCACGATAGAGTGATATGACCATTGGAGGCATCCCAACCATTAGAATGACACTTCATAATGGCTAGAAACATAGTTATTTCTAGAACATTCGCCATTGGACCGTTGGAACCGCGTCATAATAGATGGAATTGCATTGATTGAGGCATTCCTACCCGTTGGAAGAATCCGTTATGATGTTAGCTATTTAACCCGTCGAATGTCTTACCATGAACACTTTTTCCAATTAAGATTACGCAAACCCATAGAGAGTTGACTATTACTGTGCAGTGCTTATTGAGACCTCGCCATTCATTCTGCTACCTTGATTATTTGTTCACCGACCTGAGATATCAGATCTCGAGATTGTATATTAGGTGACTTTAGCGCAGTAGAGAAATCCATCTAAGAGATTCTCATAGACCTCATGGATGAGAAGGTCATGTCCATAGGAGCACAATCTTCGTCGACAAGAGGAGTGCAAGCATCCCCATCGACTGGACGTCAATCTGGGCCCTCTCAAACTACAATAGAGAAATGAACTAAGCATCGTGATGACTTGGCAAAAGAAAATCTCATCCCATCAATATTGCCCGAATACATCCTACCTCTAGCTAGCATGGTGAGTCATGACAGCGTCGCAAGGGAATTCAACTATAGAGTGATCACTGCATACCTCTCGAAGGGGATACACGTAGTAGGACTACAGTTGGAGAGGATTCTAACACTTAAGATCGATGACTTCAACTTGGGAGATAGAAAAAACTATGGAATGCTCGCACCACAAAAGTATTTGACCAAGACAACGGGGAAGAAGTTGAAGATAATCCCCCAGCCGTGGACCATGGACTTCGAAATATCGACCATCCTCAATGTAATGAAGTTACCACACTTCGACAGACATCAGGAGGTTAACACGTGCATTAAACTCTTGTTGTCATGATTCCATGGTGGTTACCTATGGTTGGATAGGCACATCATAGTAGATCCAATGTTGATCCACTGGATCACCGAATTGAGCATGCAAAGACCAAACCCACATGACTTTTACCTAGGGAAGGTTGTAGATCGTGCCCTCGCACAAACAATAAAAGACACCTATGGTGATGTGGAGAAGAGGAAGTGGGGCTACAAGGTATCCTCCATCCAGAACAATGCAGTGAGCCTAGCTTTCCAGTTGATCACTCGTAATCTTTTCAGGAAGAATAGGCCAACGTAGGACACGGGGTTTTTCATCGACCTCGCAGGAAAATGCGATGAAGGGATGCAAATGAACTAGGCGAGCTACCTCGTCAACCAGTTAGAGAAAGATTGTCATGAAGCTCAGGATCAGGGCTACAAGTTCCATTTTAGTTGGTTGTTGATTCTCATTTCCTTAATTGTTTGGGAGATTCCAGAAGGAGTGACCTTCCCTAAAATTGAGTTGTCTGAACCACTAGCTACGAAATTCACTACACTAAGGTATTCGAGTGACATGGCTAATAAATGGCAGTCAAACACGGTATTCCACACCTATTATCTACATCTGAAGAGGGCCATTATATATTTCCCTCACATGATATCGAATACACTACATCGGTTCAGGCCAATCTCGAAGTTCCGTGTCGAACGACACTTCATCTATATCACTGCACATGGAGATGAACACAAAGAATATCTCCAGTCCTATTACAAACTCACCAAGGAAGATATGGAGGAAATAAAAAAGGAATGGCCTATCGAATTCCTCATACCAGTCGAACAGATAGAATGTTCTAACCCCGACCTCATCAAAAGTCATGTAGTCACTCGCAAATAATATGATGCACCCAACAACAATAAGAAGAAAAAGAAGGAAGAGGTCCAGGAATTAAGCAGCGCATCAAAGGAAACTACACTAGATTCACCTAAAGGGGGAGTAGGTGATGAAGTATACAAAGAAGAGGATGAAGGGGAAGAATACAAGAAGAAGTAGGGAGAAGTAACACCACCTAAAGATCCCCTGACAAAGACAGAAACATCCAAGAAAAGAAAGGGTTCCCCGACAAATCTTTCATCGCGAAAGAAGTCAAAATCCAATAAACCTCCATTCTACACTGTGCTCATGGTAGATGACATTAACCTTATTATTTCCATTGTATCAAATACCTTAGAGGACATCTTGTAGCAAAGCAAAGCCAAATAGGAGACAATGTTTGACAGGATCGAGGCAGATCTCAAAGGAGTACAACAAGCTCTTTATTCGAGTCGTGTAGTGCCTATTGTGTCATTTTCAGCAGGGGACATAGAAGTAGGAGATGAGCCTTCCCATATACGTAGACTATAAGGCTCAACAGAGGCTTGCCTTCATCGTGTCCAGGAGGAAAAAGAACAGGCCAGAGAGTCCCTGAAGCAAGCAAAGGAGGAAGCCATAGAGAAACGTCGGGTTGCGCAACAAGAAAAAGACGACCTCCATGCGAAGTTTGTAGAGGATAGAGTGCAGATCCAGAAGGAGAATGAATAGTTTCTTGCAAAGCAGATTAGATTTAAAGAAGCAGTCACCAGAGCACTTCCCTCTGTGATGATCCTAACACAGATGGAAGAAGAAACCATTGAAAGTCAGGTGGGGAAGCTAGTTGAAGCCATTCAACAACTCCAAGCATGAATAGCATAACTATAACTACAAGTTGTGCCAAGCACTCTGTAGGAAGTGCGATATCAGAGAGAGGAAACTGCCAGGAGCATAGTTAAAAGAATCAAGGCATTGGCCTTGGAATGCAAGAAAATCAGTAGTCGAAGTGCACAGACCTACAAGCACCTTGGAGAGGACCATGAACTAAGGACATTGGAGTCACAGCTCCAAGAGGAAAAGAAACATGAAGTGACAATGCAAGCATGGTTGAAGCTATTGTCACTGGTCGACAGGATGAAAATATCACAGGAAAAATGCATTGTTCAGTAACAGTTCCATGCCATCCAGAGTGTTTGCACCCAATTCGTCACTGTGTGAGAAAATTATGAGTGCTTACATGCCCAGTTGGGCTCTGCTAGGCATGACAGCTGTGAAGTAAAAGGTTAGAAAGAGAAACAACTAAGTTATAAACAGAAATCAAACTAAAACTAATTAAAACTATGAGCATGTAAAAAAAATGAAAAACAAATGTAAATGGACCAATATCACCAATGTATTAGCGGATCTGATTGATGAAATCCAAAGACACACAATGGAGAAAGAGGACTTGGGTCCCTTCCTTCTCCAATGGAAGGCTCTTGAGGCCCTCAACTGATTGCTCTCCTTACAAAGAAAAGATGGAAATGTGGGTGAAAGAACTCCAAGCTTATTCACTCAAATGAGGGGTGAATAGCTTATGAAATGTTGCCTACAATGTTTGTTGCCAAATAATGAGTCCTTAGCAATCTCAGCAGCATAACAATACAAAGAATTCCTTGAGAAAATGGTGGTCATTCATGGCTTTTTATAGCCAAGCTTTAGGTTATTATGTGGCCTCTTTTGAATGTGAAAAGGGGCTCTTTAGGGCACAATTAGGTCTTTGACCAGCCCACCATGAGGATTGAGCTTGGATTTGGTGTCAAATCAACTTGGGAGCCGATCCATTACTGGTTGGGAAGCCGACCAGTTTCAATAAATGCGTCGTTTAGCAGGCGCGCGGGTTTTTAGCCAAACAACCACGCCTTGTGCACATATGCGCGCCTTGTACGAAGCTGTTACGCGCATACGCGTGCGCGCCCAGAGGATGTAAAGCGCCTTGCAATTTTTTGGCCATTTTGTATAGTTTTGACCCTTTTTCTGTGCTGTGGAATTAACCTTGTGCCATGAATGACTTCTTTTTTGTTTTGACGATGCGGAGTTCTTGTTGCCATGTGCAGACGAAATTTCAGTGATAACAGATGCCCCCTAATGGATGAGGTTAGGAGCATACGTATAGCCGAAATCCATCAATGTTTCTTCTACTGAGAATGTTGTTGTAAGGGAAAACAATAGTGGGACCGTTCGGAGTGATCCGTTGGAGAAAAAAGGAACCTGTATCTCGACCTTCTGAGAGACGTGCAGAAAAAATATACAACTGTGTACAAACGAGGCGGGCATGCCCCATGCTCGTGTGATGTAACTCTGAAAAAAGATGATAGAAGTGTTGGTGTAGACAACTGCAGCGCCCTCAGGGGAGGTAATGATAAAGGTAGAAGAAAATTTTGCAAAGGAACATACTCTGAATAATAGGCAATGATCGTTGTAATAAGCGGTGATGATGATGTGGGCATTGATGGCCCTACCAAGTTCAGAGGTGTTCAGAAAATGACAAAAATAACTGCAATAGTCGCAAAGTAAGACCCACCATAACATGAGAGAGAGTTGGTGTCGAATGTTATGGGGGCCAACGACAGCAGGGAGTAATGGTGTTTCACCCTGTGTCGTCCAAGATCTCTCATTAAAATAGAGAATGAGAATCAAGATACTATCGCCCTTCTGGAAAAGTGTGTTGATGTCGACAAAAGGGGGACGCGACTCCTAGAAGCAAAAAAGGTGCTCCGTGGAATATACTGAGGTGAGGAAGTGGCAGAGGTACATGGTCGAAGTCAAGAAGTGGGATGACTCGAGACTACCCTTGGTTGGAGGATATATAAGAGAAACAGTGGCCACAACTGTGTAACAAGGTCGAGTGTCAGGGGGACGACAAGACCGGTGCTAAGTTGTGCCAGAGGTGGGACAAGGTGAACAAATTCAGAGGGTAGAGGTAACTAATCGGTGGGGTACTCTGAAGATATGGACAATGCCGGCAATGGTAAATGATAAGTACTGCTCCAATCCAAGGGTGACATGGGTTGCGTGTGGCCGAAAGAAAACAAGTCACCAACGGTGACGACAAAGAATGTAATGATTGAAGGTAAAGGTGTTTGTACAATAAATAATTTTGGGGAGAAATGTACAAATACAGAAACGGGTGCCCCAGTGTGAAATGCATGCCCCAGGGAGGGCATAATTGTCATGAGAAACTGATGAAGGGTGGGGGCCCCATTGGTGAGTTTCTATATGAGGTAGGTGAAATGAAGATAGGTTCGCAGATGGGCAAACTGATGGTGGATGAAATGGTGGGTTCATGATCCTGCGGAGGTGCAGGTAAAAAAGAACCTAACCATAAAGTGATGATTTGGGAGTCCATATGGGAAGCTAGCAAAATGAGGAGAAGAAGTATGTGGTTGATTCGCAACATGATGTAAGACTACCGGGACTCCCATCCCTAAAGGGTAATGAAGGACAACATGAGTGTCAAGAGTGCAAAAAGGTTCTATGAATGGGACAACTCATGTGGGTGAGAATTCTACCGGGTTACAGTACCGAAGATGTAGATGGAGGTGTGGGTACTGCAGAGCCGGGAATAAGGATCCTAAAGGCCAATATCAGAGGGTGTGATTGGAAATGTAAATGCAATACAGTGGGATGGACTACATGCCAGTGCTGAATATATACCTGAAGGGATGATGTCGATGACCGATGAGTAAGTACCTGCACACATAACAACCAAATACCCAAAGTGAACAATATCTGAAGAGTATCAAAGATATGAGCTTGTATTTGACAAATGTGACTATGTGCATGTGTACCTGACCATGATATGAAAAAAGGGCGCCCCGAGGGCTCATGATGAAAAAGAGACCCAGGGACTGCTGAAATGTAGGTGACGGGATGCTGATCTCGTGGCTGAAGACGGTTCCAAAACTGGAGCTTATGGGCTCCGGTGCAAAAAAAAAAGAAAATGAAAGTGGGGAAAAAAGCTTAGATATGGATAGTGGGTCCATAATTCCATCCCATGTGCACCGATACTATGGGAGATCGGGCGGTAGTTTGGGGGGAGGACATGTACTTCCCCTTTGCTCGAGGATTGATGAAGAAGTATAATAAATCACATTCGCAGGAGCATTGATATGGAGTGTCGGAGGAAACTCAAGAAGGGATGTGTGGCGTGCCGCGACTAATGTGTGGTGGACGTATGGGATAGATGGGAAATGGTGTGTGTAATGGCCATAACTGGAACATATGGCGCAAGCGAATTTGGTTCATGGCCCTTTGCTACTTGAGTTAGGAGCGGTAGTGGTAGTACTTGCTAGAGTGGCGAGTGGTGATGGTGTTGGATTGAGTGGAATGAAGTTCCGTAACTCAGGTACAGATGGGCATCTGTGGGTTGGGTGTTCATCTTTCTCACATAGTGCACAAGGTGGTGGGATGTGTAGAGGAAGTGGAGTTGTGGGATCTTTCTTCTTTCTCCTACGCCCAGCTGTGGCAGGGGGGTTAGTGATTGGGGGTGTAGAGGGTATGGTGGGAGTAAGTATGGGAATCGTCATTGGGATTCCTTCCGTTTG
>ML855033.1:13806-28539 GCA_009831015.1 Picea engelmannii | reverse complement strand
AGTTCAACCTCCTTGCGCACTATGCGAAAGAGAGGGACACCCCACTAATAGATGTCCCTCTCTTCCCGAGTTACACAATTTTATCCAACTCCCTCGAGAAACCACATCGCTCGTCGCATCACCATGCACACCTAGTACTACCACAATGTCCTCTACTACAGGTAGTAAAGGGAAGCAAACCAAATTCACATGTGCCATCTGTTTAGAGTATGGCCACTATACTCATCATTTCCTAGCTCTACCTCAGTTTCGACAGACACTGACAGCGGTACGCCAAAGATTTCAACAAGATCCCCCTACACCAACATTATCGAGTACCCACGTCACTAACATCCATTATGTCACAACCTCAGTCAATGAAGGGATGATGTTACCTTGCTCTCTTTGTGAATCACTTGATCATTTCACATACTAGTGTCCTACGATCATTGAATACAGGCATCATCAAATGGCCCTTATTCAAAATCCTCCAACCACCTCACTTCCTGTGATGCAAGTGATTCCTCCTCTAGATACTGTCAACATCAACTCCCCTGAACCTAAGTCACTTCCCACCCCTCCATGGTTCATGGATAGACTGTCTGAATATTTTCCCCCAAATCCCCCTAATTCTCTGGTTCATTTCCCTTAGGAAATCTTACCCCCAACCACAGTTTATAACCCACAGTATCTAGACATTTGGTTTATGTCAAGCTCACCATCGCACCATAGTTGCGATACCCCCTCTACGTCTTCACCACCTGAAGATAATCACACGGTGACAACCACCAATGTTACTTCCCCAGATCCCCTATATTCTCTCATTTTCCAGTGCGATGAAGATATCTTGAAGGAACTAACTACCCTCGATTGCCCATGGAATGCGCTCCATCACAGAGCATTTTTCTCTCATAGGAAGCCTTTGACCCTCCTAGCCAAGGATCCATATGTGCAATTGAAACCAAGTATTTTATCCTTCCAGGGCACATAGATTGGTTCAATAACCCTATCCCTACTCCTGATGCTTTTGAAGAAGGCAACATAGCCAACATTTCCTCAAAATTGACATTTCTATCAAACCAAGAATCATAGAGGAAATCACCATAGGCACTGCATTCTCCCCTGAGGAACTTACATCTTACAAAGCACTTTTTCAGGAATACCAGGATATTTTTTCCTAGTCATATACATAGATACCTGACATTGATCCTTCTATCATCGAACATCACATCGACACATGGCCAGATGTCACCCCAGTACGTCAAAAACAACGCCCACTTTACCCATCCAAATCCATGGCTATCAAAGCCAAAATTGACAAGTTATGCACTATCGTGTTTATATACCCCATCACATACACATCATGGGTCTCCAACCCCATCGCCGTTAACAAAAAACAAGGCACTATTCGCGTCTGCACTGACTTTCGCAATATCAATCATGCTTGTCCCAAAGACAACTTCCCAACTCCTTTCATCGATCAAATTATCGATGATTGTTCCAACCACAAGGCCTTGTTCGTCATGGATGGGTTCTCCAACTATAATCATATCCAAATCCATCCAACAAATTAGTATAAAACCACATTTACCACCCCATGGGGTACTTTTTCATATTGTGTCATGCCTTTTGGACTCAAAAAAGTCGGTGCGATGTTCCAATGGGCCATGACTTACGTTTTCCATGATCTCACTCGCATCATTATCACTTACTTGGATGACCTCAATTCTCTCTCCAAGAAACACACTCAACATCTAGATGACTGATGGGTCATCTTTCAACAATGTCGACAGTACAATATCCGCTTGAACCCCCTCAAGTGTGTATTTTGCGTCACCACCAAACACCTCCTTGGGTTCATCGTCTCCCAAAACAGAATCATAGTGGACCCCCTCAAGGTCTAAGCCATCATAGAAATTCCACCACTTAGGAATTTGCGCCAACTACAGAGCCTACAAGGCAAAGCCAACTTTTTGCGACGCTTTGTCCCAGATTACGTCACCCGCGCACATGGTTTCCCAGTACGTCATGGTATCCCATTTTGATGGGATAAACATGCCCAAAACGCTTTTGATGATTGAAAAGTGGCATTATCCAATGCCCCTTTGATTAGTCCTCTGGAATATGATCGCGATTACATCCTCTACCTGTCAGCCTCAGCTGTCTCTGTAGCAGGAGTCCTCGTCCAACTAGGGGATGATGGTTGCGAGCATGTTATTTACTACATCAGTAAAAATATTTCAGGACCATCCTTGAAATATAATCATGAAGAGAAATTCTCCCTCACAGTACAAAAAATGCGTCATTATATCTTGCTTCACACTACCAAAGTCGTGGTAGATTCCAACCCCATGCAGTACTTGCTTAGTCGATGACAAATTAATGGAAAATTTGCCCGATGGATTGTCATCCTTTAGGAATACGACCTAGAGTTTTCAACTCCTAAAAGCAATAAATCACTTGTTCTCATCGAGCTCATCATGACATTTCCCTTCGATGATAACGATACCCCCATCAATACAGATTTTCCCAACGAACACCTCTTCTACATCCCCTCGGATGACCCTTGGTATGGTGACCTTCTCGTCTATCTTCGGACACAAAAGTTTGGGTCTCATTTTTTAGGAGATGATCATCGATGCATTCTCCACCAGGCCCCTCGATATCTCCTTATCAGTGACATATTATATTGACATGGGGTCGACACCGTACTCCGTTGATGTTTGACCATCGACGAAGTAGATAGAGTCTTGAATGATTTCCATAGCGGTGCCTGTGGTGGCCACCTCTTAGGGATGTCCACCGCCCATAAAATCATTCAAGCCAGATACTTCTGGCCCACATTATTTCATGATTTCATCCACGTTGTCAAGCGATACGACAAATGCCAGCTTTATGCAAACAAAGAATGAGCGCCACCCACTCTTCTACATCCAGTCATCACCGCCGACCCCTTCTGCAAATGGAACATAGACTTCATGAATTGCAACCCTCCATCTAGAAATGAACACAAGTACATCATCATGTAAATAGATTAATTTACCAAATGGGCCGAAGCCATGCCCACCTTCAAGAAAAATGATGACATAGCAGCGCGGTTTTTTGTCAACCACGTCATTACCCATTTCAGAGTTCCACTACAATTAGTCTCCGATCATAGTAAACACTTTTAGAATGATATCTTCATTGAACTCTACACAAGGTTAGGATTCTCCCACGAGTTTGCCTCCCCATACTATCCTCAGTCCAATGGACAGGTCGAGGCTATCAACAAAGTCCTTAAAACCATGTTGCAACACACTGTCAACAAACATAAGACCAACTAGTATCATATATTGTTTTCATCATTATGGGCTTATCACACGGTAATCAAAACTACCTCTGGTTTTACACCATTTCATCTTGTCCATGGGATTGAAGCCACCCTCCCCATAGAGTGCGAAATTCCCACATTGCACACCACCATCGAGCTATTACCAGACACTACTCCAATAGAGAAGTGCTTGCTAAACTTAGAGTCACTGGATGAAGATCATCGATCTTCCTTACAGAACAATGAGGAGGCTAAGAAATGGTCGAAGGCCACCTTTGACCACCATGTCAACCTTCACTCATTTAACGAAGGAGACCTCATCCTAGCTTACGATATCACTCACAATACCCTCGGTCATGGGAAATTCAAGTCATTATGGCATGGACCCTACATCGTCCAACACTGCCTCACTAAAGGTGCATACATCCTGGCCTCTCTAGAAGGCTATCCTCTAAAAGAACCCGTCAACGGGTTGTACTTAAATAAATTTTACGCCTAGGCATAGTCATCCTACACTAAGGTTTTTCTTTTTGTACGTATTTGTAGAGTTTTTAGTCTTCTTTTTGTTCCCCCCATGCCTTATGTCTGATCTACCATTCGTGTTATTGATAGATGTCTCCTCCATCGACCTACCACATCGGTTACACTGATGAAGCTAACCGCTAGACACAGAATCTCGCTTCGGCCGCTTGGGCCCTCTATACCCCCTCACATGAATTGCTCCACTCCAGCGATATATGTTTGGGCTCAACAACCAAGTAGAATACACAACTGTCATTGGCCTCCTCTCCAAGGCTAGTCACTGCTAGATTCATCACTTGTCGCCCTGCAACTCAACAATGTGTACCGTGTCCGCGATCCTTGCCTCTTCCGCAAATACCTGCAAGTTAGACTCTTATCTTGAAATTTTTATTCAATTAAATTTACACATATTCCACTAGAATTCAATCAAATAGCAGAACACATGGCTAACCTAGTGTTAGATTGGCAATTATCACATAAAGACACCATCACACATACATAAATCATCAAAAGTCTGTCACAACATATAGATTAGACATCATAAAAGCATCACACAATATCATCACATGTAAACATCACGAAGATCCCAAACATGTATATATATATCGATCAAAGTATCATCAATGTTTACAAAATTGTACAACACATACATTGCCTATAGGCAAGTGAGCCCTCCTCACCCCTATAGGTACAAAATGAATGTCACACTACCCTATACAAAATGGGCTCGCAGGCCTATATAAATACAAAAATATACACCACAACACTCATGGTGCCTCTAGAGCACCACCACCCGGTCCTCTATCTGTAGGAGGTGCCCCACCAGCTAGGGGTCCTCCAGGTCTAGGGGGCAGTCGCCCAGTCATCGCTGCCCCCACTAAATCTTCTTTGTGGATCAGGGTCTGCAACTCTACCATAACACCCAAACACTGCTCCATGACTCCCTCATCCTGAATGTAGGACCACATGCCCTCTGGAACACCCTGCAATACCACCTCCAATCGACGTCAGAAATCCTCTAACACCCCGTCGACCTCTACCTAAGGAGCATGTGATGGACCTGCACCTGGATCATCAAATCCGTGCCTCCGATTGAATCTTGCCTCATCTGCTAGCCTCACACTAGCCTCATCCCTTCGATGTCTCTCTCCCACCCATGGCTCTACCCATGGTGGTCTCACTGCCCCCTGACGAGTCGACTCTACAACCAACTCCACCTCTCGGCCTTGCGGCCCACATTTGCACAAACACAAACATCGATAACATCATCATCCATCCATACATAAACATATGCTATACTATCAAAATCACAAAACATAAAGTACACCAACATACCTCTCTAGTCCCAATCTTCCCTAAGAGGAAACACCATATCTGGGTCACACCGGAAGTCCATCCCACCATATAGGAACCGCAGTATAATTTGTGGCATATGGCACCACACATGCGCCAAGGTGGCCGTAAAATAATGGCCACCCTCCCCACCTCCATTCCATACCAAAATCGATGCCCACTGCATCATTCGTGGCTCCTGTGCATCAACCGTCGACATCAACACTCTAGGGTGCAACATGGGAATCCTCTCCAAAAACCACACCACCAAGATCGATACAAAGGAAAACTCACCGGAGTTGGCGGTTTGACACCAGTTAATTTGCCCCATAATCTTGGCATGAAACATCAAGCCCCAGGAGAAAAAATCTCCATCTAGGACTCTCTGCATAATCCTCAGCTGACTACCACTGATCCACTGAGTCACTAAGGATCTGTAGATCCTCAAAATCATCACTGCGATGCACTGATGCAACAACACATCCATCGCCTCGATACGAACAACCAAGCCTGACATAATGTTTGGCCTCGAACAATATCTCAGCGCCAAGTTTGCCAAGTGTACATCCCCTAGAAACTGGGGATCAACAGGTAGGGCCATTCCCTGAAAAGGGAGCCCCGTCAAGAAATAGACATCCTCCATAGATGAGAATGTTAACTACCCCCCCTGCACAATGACGCACTGTAGCTCAATGCTCCACATCGAAATCATATAGTGTAGCAGGTACTCCTACGCTCATATCAGTGGGTAGTCGAAGAACTTGAGTAGCCCATAGGTTACCAAGGGTCCTCGAATGCTCGACTCATCTCTCACCACCTCCCTCAGACACTCCTGGTCCCGCTCTCTCCAATGGACTGGAATGTTGAACTAATCACGTGCATTCACACAAACATTACTTGATCAACCATCATCATTCATTAACAAAAATATCCAAAACATACAAGTTTTTTCAAAATCCCCAGCTTTTCCTCAAGTGCGTGGCTGTCACCCCCCACAGGAGCGCACATATGGGTGCATGTTCTTCACACAGGTGCATTTCAATGCACAAATGTCGAAGAAACAAATGTGAATCAATGTGCATATGTCACACCCACAGGTGCACATTCATGCACACCTGTTCTCTCCACAACTGCGCACTGATGCGTCGCTGTCAGAGAAACAACTGTACACAGTGCGCAACTATAAATCGAACAGGCGTGCACCCAATGAGCACTTGTTTATCCAACCCACACGCCCCCATGAACAGATGTTTTCAACACAATCGCACATCATGCGTAGGAGAGGGAATTATACCCACACATCTCAGCATGGGTATCCTTCCTTCTCCCACGCATTGGTGGGCCCACCCCTACAAAAACCCCTAGTACGACCATCTGTACGACCCTACCTAGAAAATAAAACCTATCTAGTATGCAGGAGGATGAGACCACTAACCTAGCTCTCGCAAATCCTATATCGATCGGTTCAAACTCCCGTAAACTCCAAATCTCCTTTAGAATCTTCTCGTCAACTCACTATGGAAGCAGGTACAAATGAGGTGGCATTGTGGGCACCACAGCCATATATAGTCCCTTTTTCCAAACTTCCATACTCAATTACATGAGCTCAGAGTCTCTATTTTTGGATCTGTCTTTAGCCACGGGATCAAGATATTGCCACCTACACAGTCGTATTCCCTGGGTCCCCATCCATACTCAGCCCCATGGGAGCATTTTTTTCACATCATGTCCAGGTACGCATGCTCATGTTCAACATTATCAAATATTTGTTATATGTTCTTTATCTTCAGATATTGTTCACGTCGGGTATTCGATTTTAATGTGTGCAGGTACTCGGTCATCAAAAACCAACGCAACCCCTGTAGGTATATGATCGACACTGGCATGTAATCATTCCCTCTGAATATCAATTGCATCTCCCAATCACACCCTCCAAAATTTTCCTATAGGATCCTCACATCCGGATCTATAGTACTATCACCTCCGCTGCATTTCAGTACTATCAACCAGTAGCATTCTTCCCCACATGAGTTGTCCCATTCACAGTCCCCCTTGGCACTTTTACACTTATGCTGCTCTCACCCCTTAGGGATGAGAGTCCCGATAGTGTTACACATTTCCAAGAATCAATCACATACTCTTTATCCTCATTTTGCTAGCTTTCCTAAAGGACTCCCAGGTTATCTCATCACGGTTCTAGTTTGAATGCGCCTCCGTAGTATCATTGACCTTCAATTTCATCCACCATCAATTTTCCCATCTGCAAATTATCCACTATTCATTTACCTCATACAGAAACCAACCCATGGGGCCCCCACCCTCCACCAGTTCTCCACGTAACTTGTGCCCTCATAGGCCAAGCCATATTGCACTGGGGCACCCATTTCTGTGTCTGTACACTCATCCCAAATTATTCTTTATTCATTTGGTAATTGTAAAAATCCTTTGTTTCCAACATTTACATAGCTTTTTGTTGTCTCCCTTGGTGACCTTCTTTTCCTGGCAAAGCAAACCATGTTGCCCTTGGTTGGGGCATTCATTATCTGATACTCTTGTTGACATCACCCATAAAACCCGAGTATCCCATAGTCCATGCACCCTTGATCTCTAAGTTTGTCCACTTTGTCATGCCTCAAGCACAATTTAACCCATGTCTAGTCGTCCCCTTGACTCTAGATCTAGTTTCACGGTTGCTGTCAATCATCCTTCACATATCTCCCCAACCAAGGGCAGTCTTGAGTCTCATTAAATCTTGACTTTGTCCATGTTCCTTATCAGTTACTGATCTTATCCAATGGATTTTATGAAGCCCTTTTTCTTCTTGGAGTCACGTCTCCCTTTTTGTCGACATCAACAAAGTTTCCAGAAGGGCGACAATATCTTGACTCTCATTATCTTTACAATGAGGAGTCTCGGACGATATAGAGAGAACCATCATTGCTCTCTGCTGTCATTGATCCCCATAAAATTTGACTTCAACACAATCTCATGTTACAATGGATATTACTATGTGACTATTGCAGTTGTTTTATACTAGCCGAATACCTCTGAATTTGTTAGGCCATCAATGCCTACGAGTCATCGACACTTCTTACAAGTGTCATTTCCTCTTTTCAGAGTATGTTCACCATCAGAATTGTCATTTGCCTTTATCAAACCACCCCATAGGGTGCTTCATTTATCTACATCATCTTACAACTTCCGTTATTGTCATACCTTTTTTGAGTTACATGACACAAGCATGGGGCATGCCCGCCTCATTTGTATAAAAAATTTATTTTCCCCTACCTAGAGAAAGGTTTGGGTCCCACAGTTTTCCCTTTCCCTCCAATGGATCTCTCTTGTAGTTCCCATCAAGACTCTTCATTACAATGGTACTCTCAGTAGAAGAAACATTGATGTATTTCAGCTATACGTATGCTCCTAACCTCACACCTCAGGGGGAATTTGTTATTACTGAAATTTAGTCTGCAACATTGCATGCAAATGGTTACAAGAATACAACATCTCCAAACACCTATTAGTTCACCTAAAACCCCAAAAATTCCTTTCCAAAAGGCAGAAACTATACAACTGGTCAAAAAATTGACATGTGCTAAAACACTAAAGGAAGCGTGCGCACGTGCGCAGACCAACGAAGCCAATAGAGTGCACATGCACCCGATGTGTGAATGTGTACGAGAAAAACCACACACTCTTGTGAAAGGCACATTTATGGTTCTTTTCGACCCCTCACCCACTTCTGAACTAGCTCCCAACTAAATTTGACCCTCAAATCTGAGCTGAAACAGAATGCGGGGCTGGTTAAAGACCTAAGGGTTCCCTAAAGGCCCCCTTGTTCACACTAAAGACCAGTTGGATATTGCCTAAAAGAGATGCTATAAAAAGAGGCCATGGGTGCACTAAGAATTCAAGAATACCATTGTATTGTTATGCTGCCTCTATTCTCCTTCAAGGAACCTCTTTTCTTCTTGGAGCATAATAGAAACATCTCAATAAGCTATTCACCTCACCTCCTGAGGGAATAAGCTTGGATTTCTTCACCATTTGATTTCTAGTTTATCATTTTAAGAAGAGCTCTCACATAGGGAAATCAAGAGTCCTCTCAAGGAGGAAGAGGGGATCCATAAGTCCTCCTTTCTCTACGGTGTTTTCCCACTAATATAGTTATCCATTGGTGGCATGATTATTGGTCATTTGTTTGATTGATTTTGGTTCTAATTTCCTCATGCATTTTAGTTTTATTTCTTTAGTTGTTTCTATCTTAGTTGTTTGTTTATTTCATGTGATTGAATTGTTTAATTCATACACTACCTCTTTCCTGTCTAGTAGGCCCAACTAGACTTGCAAGTGCCCTTCTTTTTCTCACTCAAGTGACGAAAGGGACACAACAATCCCGAGCATGGGTATTCCCGCCTCAGAGAGACAATTGTTATTTTTGCAGATGACACCTCCCGAACTCTGGTCCCGGGCTCACTCACTTCGTACATTGTTGAAGATTTTGTAATGTATTTCAGCCATCAGATGCTCTTCTAACCTCACACATTAGGGGGCATATGTTATAACCCTAAATTTCTCCATACATGGATACCTGTTATAACCCTAATTTGCACCAGACATGCTTACCTGGCATAAGGCCATCTCAGATTCCTTCTTTGCCAAAGCACTACTGAACAACTCTTCTTAAAAACACTTGTTATAAAGGCCCACGTGCCCTGCTCTATTATGGCATGCGTGTACATGCTCGCTGACCCAAAACAACCCGCGTGTACCTACAAAAGCACGAAAAAAGGAAATTTGCCGATAGAACACACAACTTTAGGTGAGTTAACTAAACCTTCTGGCCATGCAAGGCCAAGGGTTCGTCCAAATACCTAGCTTCTTCTAGCCTATAAAATAAGGGTTAGGGGTCCCATTTGGAAGAGGAGAATCATAGTAAAGAAACTATACCCAATTTCGCATTCCCTTTGTTCCAACCCTTTAGCCATCCTTGTGTAAAGAGAAAGATAGAGCAAAGAAGTTGGAGGACAGTTGAAGAGGAGCCCAGGACCAGGTTCGTGGAGGAGCGGTCGGCTTCATCATTGTAAGTTGATTTGTTGAAGTTAATAATAAAGAAATACTTTTCCTGTCCCACCATATGAGGTTTTTATGGTTTATTGCATACTTGTTTATTGAATCTCTAACCCATTAATCTATATATCAAATGCATATGGAGTTTGTTGTTTGTTTTGTGTGAATGCAGGTCATCCTTGGGAGGAGAGCTACAATAAAAAAGAAATCAAGCGTGAGGAAGGATCTACATCAAATGCCCATAATAAGGTATGCTCACTTGATCTTCTTAACTATGTATTTGCTTAAGTATAATGGGGATTAGGTCTGGGACGACGGTAGAAAGTAGAAATCTTTAGGTCTTTTTTGCATGCATAATTTAACCCTAATTGCTAGTATGTAGAGGGATTTCCCACTCACAACAGATTTGGTGACCATACTGGGGAGATCTCTAGGGTTTCTGGTAATATTTTTTGGGTATTTTTAAAAACTGGTTTCATTCCTTGTTTTTAAAGTTTCTGCAAAAGTCTGAGCTAATAGAGATTCTGGTCTTCCATACCAGTTATCTTTGTTTCCTTGCTTGAATGAATTTTTTTTTCTTCTTTTCCGAGACCCATAGAGGTACACACGGCCTGTATAAGGTCTGCACGTGTGTACCCGCACCCTACCTTCTCACAGCCCGTGTGTACACGCTAGTTGAGGAAGTGTCAGTCGCGTGTATGATTCTTGAAAATTTCTTTTAGAGATGCAGTCATCCTCTCCCTTGTCAAAAGTAATCCTTCTCAGGGGTTTTCTGGAACTCATTCTAGTCTCTATTTTTGCAGTTTTGTAGCTTAGGTTTCACCTCAGATTGGTTTTGTTCTATGGAATTTTTCTTCAATTGTTTTCTTTTTCTGTCAAAGTAAGTTTCCGAGTCTTCAAAAGATTCTAGTTCTCAATACCAGTAGTCTCTGCCAGTGCTTGATTGCTTGTCTTTTCATTTTTGAAGAGTTTCAAAGGTACATGTGGCCTGCATATGGTCTGCATGCATGTACACACACTCTGACTTTACACATCTCACGTGCACATGCTGGCTGTTGAACTATTAGTAACATTCATGTTGAGAAATTTTTTGTTTAAGGAGAGGCATCCATCTTTTTCTTTGTCAAGAGTTATACCTCTCAGTTTTTTTGGGTCTCTGTCATCAGTTTATTTTAGAATCTTTTGTTATTTTTTCTTTGATTGGAAGAAAATATAAAAAAAAATATTAGTTTGTTAGATCTCTTTCTTTCCTAGCATTTTCTTTGCATTGTTATTTGAAAAAGAAAAAGAAATTATCATAGTGTTGTGTTTTCTTCTAATTTTAAAAGCATTTCAAAAAAAAAAAAAGAAAAAAAAGAAATATAATCATTCTTTGCCAGTGTTCATGTAAGTTCCATCATTTTTTCGCAAGAGTCTTAACACCATCAGTTGCACTACCGTACCCTTTTGAGTAAATCAAACCAGTAAAAAGAACGCTAATTAGAATCAACTAGACTTTATGTTTTATATTGTTCATCAACTAGTCTAGGCTAGAGCCTTGATTTAGGTTCGAGAGGAAACTCTTCAAGGCTGCAAAACATACATAAGAGTATGTGATAGGGAGTGTCAAAGTCCAGTATCATGAAATTTATACGGGACCCCCCTCTAACACAGGGGCTAAACATGAGGTCACGTGCGGAAAGGTAGTGGAGATAACCCCTCCAAAGCTGGACCAATCGTAGTGGAGAACACATATAAAGGGCTTGTCTTGGGATTCCGTCGATTGCATTTTCCACAGAGCTTCATGGGTCTTGAATCCATTCGAGGTCCTCAGTTTTATTCTAGACCACTTGCCTTTGATACCCTTGACAGGTTTCGGGCTCGATACCTTGCTCATTGTGGTCTACCCAATTTTCGACTGTACCCGCCTGGTGACTGTTCGTGCGCTGGCAACCTAGTTGCCTATCTTTTTTAGAGACATACATAGGTGACTGTGAGGGTATACCATGGTACCTAGGATAGACATCGGGCCATGCTTTGCAGAGTATACCCAGAGGGTGATTCCGTGTTCGAGTTGCACTTGCACCGGTAAGTTGCTCTAGTGTTGGTTGGTGTAACTGTTCTTCCAACTAGTTAGTCGTTTGCTTGATTTTCCTTTAGGAGTTTTTCTAGTGTGTTCTCTGTGCTCCCTAGTTTTCCATAGTGAGTTATTCAGTCATTAATTTAGGTCTCTGACCTAGGGTGGTAGACCTCCCACTCCACCAGTCGTGAGGAATTTTTAGTCTTCTGCTTAGAAACGTGGAGCCGCCTCTTTATAGGTGTTGTTTTGATAACACTGGTTCGCCAGAGTCAGTGTGTGAGACTTTTACGGACTTGAACGATCCTACAAGGGGAGAACCTGTGCATAGGATATTCATGGCTAATTTTTCCGACCATACCAACCAAGGAACCCCTTTGCAAGTGGATTCTTGTGCTTTTCCCTTCTTTGGAAACGTTGGTGTCCCTTTGATGGCCACTTTGTACATTCCTGGGTTGAATGTGGGACTACCGGTTTGGTTGGGTACCATTCCAAATGTCCCGAATGCTCTTAACGCTTCTTAGTTAAGCACCTTAAGTCATGGGACCTTGTTGATGTTTCTTCGTCAACAAAGTCTTCTCCTCCTCCTTCTCCCACCTCTGGTGAAAGTACAGTTACTAGTAACCGAAAGTCTAAACGAAATAGAAAGAGGAAGAATAGGAAGAAGAAATCACCAACCTCTGCGAGTCATGTTGGATATAGGTTGACAACCTCTGCAAGTCACATTGAAGACCATCACCTAGCCTATACAAGTTATGTTGGGGGCACACACCCACCCTATACAAGTCATTCTGGGGGAAAAAGTCCAGTCACTGCTAGTCATACTGGTAATCGGTCTGTAGCCTCTGCAAGTCATGTTATCGACCCATCACCAACCTCTGCAAGTAATGTTGGAGATGTGCAACCAACCACTACTAGTCATGCTGGGGGCATTAATTCTGTTGAGAAACCTAGATGGATAGGATGTAAGCCTAAGTTCCCTTGTAAGCTTTGCAATGGAGATCACCTTACTCATTTGTGCCTTGGCATTCCAGAGGTACAAAGATTGTGGTCCCTATCTGAAAGCTCTTCTGATTCTGAGTATTTTGAGGTTTCCTCGTAGTCTATTCAACCATTGGTTGAGAAAGTGGTCATGCTGATGAAGTCATTGACTGATCCCACTCCTCTTTTGGGGGGTGAGGTGCCTTTAGACCTTGTAGTCTCTTAGCCTATTCAACCATTGGTTGAGAAAGTGGTCATGCCGATGCAGTCATCGGCTGATCCCACTCCTCTTTTGAGGGGTGAGGTGCCTTTAGACCATGTAGTCTTTCAGCCTATGCAACCATTGGTTGAGAAAGTTGTCACACCGATGAAGTCATTGGCTGATCCCACTCCTCTTCTCAGGAGTGAGGTACCTTTAGACCATGTAGTCGTGTATTCTATTCAGCCATTGGTTGCAAAAGTGGTCATGCCGATGTAGTCATCGGCTGATCCCACTAATCTTTTGTGGGGTGAGGTGCCTTTAGACCATGTAGTCCTGCAATCTATTCATCCATTGGTTGCAAAAGTGGTCATGCCAATGCAGTCATTGGATGATCCCACTCTTATTTTGGGGAGTGACGTGTCTACCGACTATGTTTTTAGCATTTCCAATTCAGTACTTTCAAAACAAGGGGGAATTCCGCCCGTTCCAAGAACACCCCCTCCAAGCCCTAGGATGGTTTCCTTTGATTGGAATGACCTTGTTGAGCCTCGTCTTCCTTCTGCCACACCTTTCAAATAAGGGTTGAAGTTAATTCAATGAACATTTATCGATGTATTATGGATGAAGGAGCCTCTACAAGTATTTTATCCTCCTCGGTTTGGAAAGTCTTTGGATCTCCCAAGCTTGTGTCTACTTTGCATGAGTTGTTGGCTTTTGACAGATGTCCTAGTGATTGTTTAGGGGTTCTTCCTCAGTTGCCTATCTCGTTAGGTGGGAAAACTGTCCTTGTTGATGTTATAGTGGTGCAAGGCCTGTTAGATTTCAATATGCTTCTCGGGCGTGATTATGTATATTCTATGAATGTTGTGGTGTCTACATTCTTCCGGGTGATGCATTTCCCTCACAATGGAAGCATTGTCACTATTGACCAGCTGGCACCTGATAATCACATTCCTAATTCAACTTTATTTCAGACTACCCCTTTACATGTTCCCAGTGTTCGTGTAGACTCTACCCTGCCACGGGTTAATTATGTGGCGTCTTATCCTCGGTGTTCAATTGCTTCTGAGCAGGAACCAGTGCAATCATGTGTTCCCTCTCGATACTTGGTCTCAACAATTGATCCATTGGTTTTTCCAATGGGGGCATGGGAGGCCTTGCTTCCCCCTCTTGGTCCAAGTAGGCTTGAGTATCCTTCTGAGTATGATCTCATTGTTTGTAGATCCTCAAGTCCTCGTGCTTGTGATTCTTTGCTGATAGACTCTGCCAGTCCTGGCT
>ML855029.1:30676-41809 GCA_009831015.1 Picea engelmannii | reverse complement strand
AAAGGAACGAATATTGAGGACAATGTTTTATTGAAGGGGGAAAGGATGTAACATCCCCAAAAATAAATTATTTTTGAATTTGAAATTTCCTAGCAAAATTATTCTGTTTTTGGTAAATTCGAAATTGGAAATTTTTTTCCATTTCTGGAAAATCTAAATTTTGAATTTGGTTAATTGTAATTAATGATTATGACTGTTGGGCAGAGATCTGATTTGACCCAACTAACTACTTGACTATGACACTTTTATGAAACAAAATATTTTATAATTATTACTGGAAGACAAATGGAACAACCATGTTGAAATTAGTTGACCATGACTCCATGAGTGGGGAACATGTTGGAACTACCTAAGATTGATTGTTACAAGTGGAAAATCAAGAATTTGGCCATGGGAAAATCAGGGATTTGGAAAGCTGTGAAAATTCCCAAGGGAGGGGAAAAGACCTAGGCAAAAATGATTTTGGATATATGGCATATGTGAGGAGGCAGGACGTTGTCTAGTATGTTGGGGAAAAGAAATCTATCTCTTGTTGTTATGAACACTATTGGCTGAGTGTGAGGCGAGGAGAGGACTGCTAAAACTGAAGAGCATTTGCTAAGGAGGAGTTCCAAGTTAGCCCTCATGGATTCATGGTCAGGCTAGGGGGTGAACAGGACAAGTGATTTGGCTGCCCTGTTCTAAGGTTGGAAGGAACCTGGTTGTTCCCTTTGTTGTTCTACTACTTATCCATATCTGTTCCTCTACTTCCCCCCTTGTTATATTTGTATTGTTCAAATGATTATACATGCTTTCTACTTCTAGATGTATACCATATTATTCATATGTGAATAGATGGAATTATAGAGTTGTTGTAGGGTACTTGTTGCAGAAATAATTGTGTTCTACTGAAGATTGCATCTACAATATCATACCATGTTATTTACTAAAGGAATCATATATTCTATTAAAGAATACATCTATTTAGTTACTGTAGGTGATCTGTTGTAGGAACAGGGCTATTATGTTAATGAATGGAATTATAAAATGATTGTGTATTATATGTGGTAGGAATAGACCTGTGTATTATCTGTGGTAGGAATAGATAAAAATAGTAAATAGTGTTTTAAAGCCACTATGTATTAGTCTTCGCAAGGACAGAGTTATCTCGCATAAAGTAATAAGTTAACTAAGAAGATACAAGATATAAATTCTAGAAACTCTCTACCTGTCATAAGATCATACGCTTATAAGATATTCAAGTTTGGTATTAAAATTCAACCTATACAAATTAAAAATCCCATCGGGTCGAATCTATACTATAATAGGAATTCACGAAGTATATTGAGATATATGAATATAGTTATGCATATATGCTTTTATATGCAACAATCAATATAGTAGTTGATATAGAAATGGCAATGCATAACTATAAGAGTTTTGTACACATATTATATAACATGTAAACTTTTGTTAACAGTCTAGAATTAATTGTCCAAGTAAAATATCAAAAAGAATGGTAGTATATTTAGATAAAGAACTTCGGATATATTTGCAGAGTCGCATCTATAATCTGTTTACACTGATAGAATCAGACGATTTGAATACCTATTTCTTAGATCCAGTCAACACTAACTATGCCATAGAAACAAACAATTTCAGATAGTCATGATATCGATGCTCAGAAGTGAGATAAATGGTTCAGGAAAACCTTGAACACAGTTCGGAAGGGAAACAAACAGTTCAGACTGTCTTTTACGACTTCGTAATAAAACGTTACAACAATAAACAAAAGAATTTTAATATCGAGAACCCTTTTATTCTTTGTGCCTAAGATCTACTATGATAAAGGTCAAAAGTAAAAGCCACAGTAATGGAAAACAATATATATTATTCACAATATTATTTATTCTAGAATGATTGAAGAACAACTCCATTATGCCAAGAAAATCTATTTGTATTTTCCATTCCAATCATGTTTCGAATAATAACATAGTAAACTTCAACATAATCATTTGGCCAAATATACAATTTAAGGTTGACTCTCTTACTCGGTCGTGAAGGCAAGTAATAGAGGTAAAAACTAGTATTAAAACAAACAGATGTTCACCCACAGAGATGACCCGTTAACTCAAATATTTCAACCTTTAGCCGCCTAGTACCCTTTTTGAAAGGGGAAATATGGAACCCGAATACCTCTTATACAGATGACAAAGGTTGACATCCATTTCTCGTGTGGCCGAAACCCCTGAACAAGGTTTCAAAAAATAACGTTAATAATTGTACAACAGAGATAAGACGGATATAATAAAACATTGAGTAACAGGAAATAAATTGAGGGATCCGATATCTTTCTCTGTTGTGATGAACTGAGTAACATCCCAGACTGAAAGGGGAGGAGGATCCTAGGACTCCCTGATGGGTACCCTTGCAGTCACAGGGTCCCAACATTAGTGATAACAAATGAATTATTAAATCGAAAGGACATTGCAGGAAAAGAATATACGAATTACCATTACAGTGAAGTACGAGAGTCGCATAATGAGAATGGACCAAATATTTATTCTAATTGCAGGAATTGAAATTGGAAGCCACAGGTCAAATAAGACCAGCAAAAATCTATCTAAACCGTCTGAGAAAAATGTATTTAAAGTAACAGAGACATAAGGTCATCACCGTGCCGAATTACCAGACCCGTATGACCTTTGTTTTATGCTCTGACTTTAATAAAGTTGGCATTAAAGTATGACCCAAATTTTAAATATACAGCACAATATACAAAGAATATTTATTGTGGCTATGCCGAGTGAAACTTCAGAAAACATTCAAATAAGAAATGATAGTCATAAGAATTCGACAGGTAGTTGGGAAACAGAGAGCCCGAATAAAATACCCAATACCATGTACTCAATCAGGATAGGAGAATGTTATTCGAATATTTCCAATAAGATTCCTTGTCATGAATAATTATAGCATGCAGACACAGTGTGAATCCCTAACCTAAACAAACTTCTAGGCCATAGTCCTGGTGAAGTACAACAGAGAGTCACATCATGTAATAGCATAGAAAGAAAACAACGAATGTAGGAGACGACTAGCGAATGACTTACAAACAAAATGCTACCTACATTAATTCGTTGCAAAGAAACACAAACAATAGAATATCGAAGATCTTGAGTATAATGTATAAAGTTAGTGGAGACACTTACCAGGAATGAGAATAATCCAGGAAGGCTGCCATTCTTCCCATGCGAAGAATATGGAGAGAAATGCAGAGCCAACTTAGGAATATTTTTCACAAAAATGACAAAGGAGTAACCACTGTAACCCTAAATCTTGCACCCCATGCATGTTGAGTGTTGATGGTACAACGGGAGGTGTGGGCCATGTGATAGAACTAACTTAGTGCATTTGGGTTGGACAGAGGTACAGGGATGGCCTCGTTTCTCACCTACCTCCATTAAGGGTTGAGTCAAAGGTTTAACTCTCGATTGTCATAAACCCTCCTATCACATTTAATGAATTACCAAGTGAAGGGTGGTTTCATCGAAATCCTACGAGTTGGAAACCTTAATCCCTAACCACTACCAATCCATTTTAGCACCTAGTCTGGTTAGATGTTGCTCAAATTTAGTAGAGTTAATGATTTGTTAGCATAGGGTTTCCCTTCTAACCATAAAAATTGTTATACCGTGTGTCGAACGAAAAACTATTACCCAACCGAAATTTTACCAAGTATGTCTGTCGATGAATTTGGTCATGGATAAAAGAGCCAAAATCTTATGTTAAACCAACATATAGCTAAGGTATATAACCCGACACCCAATATGTTATATGTAAGTCTTATTCGTATAGTCTTGGATTTTAAACCTTGAGCACCGGTATAGAGGATGTGTTTTAGAGGAGTGGTTAGGACCCTAAGTCCTATGCCTAGTTTTAATTCCAAGCTAATACCAAGTATAAACATATACCCACATATAAATTCTAGTATGACTCAAGAATTACAGGAAAAGTGTTAGATAGTGGGACCGGGTAGAAATGTCATCTTTGACATTCATAACTTGAGTAAAATACTAGAGTTTAACAATAGGAAAAAAAAGGGCTATTTATTTTATTGTAGGATTGTTTTTTTTAGGAATTGAAGGTTAATGTCCCTTAGAAGAATTTTTGTTTTATGACGAAATTGAGGTACATTACACTCTGGATCTAGAGTTAGCTCTCCCCCTTCCTCTTCTACGACTTATAGATGACTCCATGAAAAATGCATTTTATTATGACATATTTGACCTACTCAATCTGTATTCATGATTAATGAGAGAGGCTTGTAACCCATCTAGACTAAGCTAACTCACATCTTTATTCTCTTCCAAACATACAACAAGAGTATCAAATTTAGGAGGTAGACTCCTAAGTACTTTCTCAACAACCTTTCTATCCTCTATGGTTTCTCCATGAGAGTTAATCTGATTTATTAAGCCAATAACATGTGTAACATGAATCTACTGAATCTATTTGTTTCATTAACAGAGTTTCAAAACTTCTTCTAAGAATTTGTAATTTTGAAGTATTGACTTTTTCCATACCTTGATAAGAGGTTTGTAATATGTCCCATGCTTCCTTGGATTTCTTTGCTAATACAACTCTTGGGAGTATGCTTTCATGCATGGCTTGATGTATGTAAAACATTGTCTTTCCATCCTTCTTCCTTTAATCTTTTAAAGTGTCATTCTCATCTTTTGTGAGTGCATTGTACACTGCCTGATTTGTTGGCTCCACATAGACATTATCGACTATCTCCCATACATCTTGAACCCAAAATAATTCCTTCATGGTCAAGGACCATAACTCATAATTGTTTCTTGTAAAAGTGGGAGGTTGTAGATTTGAAGTAGAATACATATTTTCACCTTACAACAACACTACTACTCTTGAAACTTACTCTGATAAAACCCGCTCTGATAAATGTGCTATGATATTATATCTCATATCTACAACGTGTAGACAAACTATGCGCAGTGCAATTGCAAATATTGTGTAGTGAAATTCTTCGTCACTGAACTCTTAGGACTTATTGCGTAGTTCAGAGACTACACGATTTACACGATTTACACTATGGTACTCTTTAACATAAGCTCATAATCTTGAGAATAAACAGAGAGAAGAGATTTTTCATAATAGAAACTCAGAAGTACATAAACACATAGATAACTAATATATTATGAACTTCAGTGCTGCATGCTTAATACAAAATACAATGACTATGACGATCTTCTGGTCCAACAACTTCTGCAACTTACAAAACACACAAATATTGAGTTCTCATACTTATTGACTCCTTACAATAGTTGTTTCTTGCTTACTATCGACTCTTCTCTCTGTTCTATTCAATCTTCTCTTTCGACTACCTACAGACTCAGACTTATATAGATGAAGACTGAGACTTTCTGTAGAAGTAAAATCGAATCAAACAATTAAGAAGACAACAAATTTGAATTGATTCTCATTAGCATAACAGAGCTTGAGAAGGATATATATCGACTCATTAAATAAACTCTCGTTAACACTTCTCCTTGCCATGTTTGATAGATTAACGTCTCTTCTTTCTATGACATACATAGTTTGGTAAGCATGAAGATGATGAATTTTAATTAATATATCCAACTATTCATAAGTGAACCACATACATGGGTGCATGTCTATACAATGAAGTCAATGAATTTCAGTCAAAATGATTCTGTAAATATGAGAATCGCATGACTAATGTCTTCCCTATAAAGAAGTAGACATTTTCTATCAAACATAGTAATTGCCATATATATATATATATATATATATATATTGACTTTGAAATATGTATCCTGTACTCGCTCATCCATATGGATTATTCAACAGCTTCAATATCCTCATGTAACAATGTCATTGTAGTCGGTGCAGGCATTTATGGTAAGGAAATTGGATTTGTAGGGAGGAAAATGAATTTAGTTAGTTTGTGTCTATTGTTTACTTATCCTTCTATGTAAGTTGGGTTGTAGGGATAGTGGTTGCTAAGGTTCTGGTAGAGAATGGAGTTGAAGACTTTCTCATTATGGAGTCTACAGATAGAATTGGTGGGCAGCTAATGAAGCATGAGTTCATTTTTTTTACAATGAAGTATGGTGCAGGATGGGTAGCAAGCGTTGGAGGTAATAAAATAAATCCCATCTGGGAACTGGCCAACAAACATAGCATCTGAACCCATTACTCTAATTATAGAAATGTCGCATTCAACATCTATGACCAAATGTATTATCCAAAACAAAGAATATACACCATATATTGAGCATTTATAGTTGTATATGTATATATTAGCATATATTAGATTAAATATATTTAGGATAAATGCACAAATTTATTCTGAGATTATTTTGTTATGTGATAATTTTTTATTTCATTTTTTAAAATCATCTGATTGTTTTAAAATGACCCAAAAGGATTATGTAAAAAATTGATAGTTGAACAAAGTCAAAAGTTTAAAAGAAATATGATCTTTGGATAATATTCCCATCATTTTTGTCCAAACTTCAGTCGAAATTCAGAAAAAAACATATTTTAGTGGTTGAGATTACATATTTATGTATTTTAGTTGTCCTGGGGTTTCCAAGGATTTGTATTTTAATAAGTATCATTTAAACAATCTAAACTTGTAATTTTGCCAATAATTACTTGCTTACAAGATTGATAATTGACATAAAATAAAAAACATAAAACATTTTAATTAAAATAAAATCTATTTCTAATAAAATTTCTTCTAATGTTTTCATACAATGAATTTATTTTCTTAATAACTCATTGTATGGTAAAGATTATTGTATTTTCACTTATCATTAACCAATACTAACATAATAATTCAAAAACCCAATTATAAGTGATATCTCTTACCTTTAGGTGTACACAATTATTTTAATAACATGAACTTCTTCCACTTAGTTTATCGTTTAGTTAAGATGCGATTTTCCTTTATTATTGGTAAAACCTAAGGGAACAACAAAATAATCGCATAAAAATACACTCACAATTCAATATCTAAAACCCAGGTAATTAATGAAGACAACCATTACTTAACACACTCACTATCACCTCGAAGCCTTAAATTAGCAATGCGTTTGTCTTCACTGGTTGAGCGCAATAAAGTTGCGTGTGGCATCAATCTCACAATACCTCCAGGAATTTATTGTGTCAGTCAAGCTACGCATGGAGAAAGGTTCAAAAGAAACAAGAAATTTGTCAGGCTAGGCGTGAAGGCCGGTTCAGAAAGAAATAATTAAATTTGTTCTGCGCTTTCATATCTGAGTTAACATTTGCACCGAGAGCTTCACGAAGAGAGATAATTTTCAATAAGAGGTTTCTCATCCTCTGAGCGGCAATATTTGTTTTTCAATTTAGGAAGACTGTCCTTCCATGAAATTTTTCCGACCCATTAATCATTACCTGGAGCTTCATGATCTGAGGTTTCTCTGCTCGATAAAACAAAACAAATCATAATGCTACTTGTATGGGCAGTTGTCTTGCATCAAGGAACAACGAATATAGGGATTTAATGATACTGTTCACTATCCAAATTAATGGAATAACTCAGAAAGGTTCGTTGTCTCATTAATTCGATGTTAAAAACCAATATCTTTGTCTGTTTAAAAACATAAGTTAACCAAGACACTTTTGTACAACAATTAAATGGTCATGCATGGTTGTCAGCTGTCAACAACATTTTAGAAAGAAACCATAGGTAAAAACTAACAACAATAATGCTAGTTAAATTCCCATCATTTATACGCCTATGGTAGACACCACAATGGGGTAAAATGTGCAAGAAAAAAAAAACATACGGAATCAATGCAATACCAAAATTGTTGTCCTAGTAGACGGTTAAGCCCTCATTCGAGATGGATATGAAATCATTGGGGAGACAGAGATATGGCTCACTCTAACTACTGCAACTAAATGGGTGTCTTTTTCATAAAAAAAAATCAGTCACGTTCGGTCCGAACCATTGCACTATAGCCTACGATGGTCACCAAATAAGACGAATGAACCAACATTAACAATCGGTGGGTGACTGTCAACTGTCAAAAATTATAAGACGAATCGATCAACCTTTATTGATATTTTATCTTATTTAATTTGGAAGCTATAGTGTCCCCAAGGCCGAGCCCCGTTACAGATCATGATATATGCAATGAATTGTAAATGTGTTCTATAGGCTGGTGAGCCAAGTTTTTTATAAGTTGGAAGGCTTATGTGGTTGTTAGGCTAGGAAGCCTAAGTGTTTGAAGGCTAGGAGCCTGTTGTTGTACTTGTATGTATGCAGAATATTTAATAAAATATAAACACCACCAGGTGCAGACTGACCATGATGAATGAGTGAAGGGGGACTGAGCGTCCACATAGTGGGCAAGGAACTAGGGGATGGAAGGTGGGAAAGGGGCTGAGTGATGAGCCTAGAGGCTAAACCTAGGGGCTTAAACCTAGAAATAATATTTTAATATTGTTTCAAAAAGATATGTGCATCATATGTTTTTATACTAAGTCCTTTTGGAAGGACACGTGATTTCCCAAGTGGTGGGAGGAACGCATGCTGGTGGAACGCATGCAGTTCCCAGGGTGACAAATGTCCACCCTGACGCATGCAAATAAATGGGGAAAGGAACAACGGTGAGGGGGATCTCCAACATTCCATTCGACCCGACTGCCCTGAGCAGGGTGGTACGAGCCAGTCTGCAAGAGACCTCGAATATGTATGTTACAGAGAGGAAACCTGGGTTGGGTGCTGAAGAATGCGTGTTTACCCTTGTTCAGAGCCGTGAAGTCTGTCTGTGAGAGAAAACCACTGTGTGCATTCCCTGAACAAAATGTCCATGTCAATTTCGGGGAAGAGTCTCTGTTTTCCCAGGAAAAGATGAGCAAGCTTGTGCGTGGAGCCCTATTCTAAAATCTTGACCGAGAGAAAATCCTGTGACTGCTGAACTGGTTCTTGGGAAGCTTGTATCCATTTTCCCTGTGTTTGTTGTGGTGCGCAGTTCTGTACTGTGTGAGGCTTGTTGGCCTGTGAGCGACTCCCTCCAGGTGAGAGAGTGCGCAAAGGAAGGAGAGAGCTCTTGGAAGGAACCCTGTAGCTGCCACAGAACCCAGAGACTTCCGATCCGGTCTGTTCCTGTAACCCAAGGTAAGGGAGACTGGCAGTCGAAGGACTGTCTAGGTGACAGAGAAGGCGCACTCTCCTGGGGTGGAACAGGCATGTGGGGAATGAGGGTCTGTGGGCAGTGAGTGTGGGAGATTCCTGGTGAGCGTTCTTCCTGGTGGTTGTGTGTGACTGAATTCCCTGTAACCTCAGCCTGAGTCTAGATTCCTTGCCCTGGGGTGGAGCTCAGTCCCAGCTCAGGGGTGACCCACTATTGAGTTGAGGAGCAGTGTGGTCTACAGCTGGGAGGTTCATGGAAGGCCTGCATTTGGTTGGTGGATTCCACCATTGATAAAGATAAGTATCTGAATTATGCTTTGATCATGTTTTGTATGACTGAACTGTTTATGTATCATGTTTTCTGCTGTGTATATGAATTAATATGATAAGGTTAAATGCTTGTTGAATATAGCAATAATTCATATGTTTTACTCTGAGTTAAATGTATTATTTTGCTTGAATGCATGTGGTTATATAATTCCAGTATGAGTTATGTAAAAGTCCGTGTACAAATTGGTTAGAGAGAGGTTTGAAAGCCTCGGTAGTGAAAAAGGTACACTACAAAATGGTATCAGAGCCAAGGTTTCGACACTGAGCCTAGATGGGCTAGTGGAGCGGTCTTTGGACTGAAAATGAGAGGGGAAATTGAGTCGGGAGGACCAATTTCGGACCTTGGTTTTCTCCGAAGCGTCAAGGAGACACTTGATGAGTTTTATTAAGAACTCCGAAAGTTTAGTGGTGCAGTGAAACTGCAGTCGATGTGGTCTACGGCCACGGGGAGACAGGTCTCTACACCAATGGTGTTAGAACCGTAGGATCTGTTCGGAAGGGAAGGAGAACCCTTGTAACCGTCAGATGTGGAGAATGTGCACAAGGTTTAAAGCCTTTGGATATTGCACATGGGATTGGAAAATCATGATACGCAAAATCCCGATTTGGTTAGGAACGGTCTAAATCATCAGATCTCAACCGGAAAACCCGACAGCCATTGGATATGTCGGGAGGTGTCTGAAGGTTAAACCTCAGAAACTAGGGGCGAATGATCTGACGAGATCTGGAGCCATCCGTTGGAGAGAGACACGTGGTGGAGATAGAGCACCCGTCAATACTTTGGTGCATTGGGAAGTCGATGCATCGGAGTTCCTGAGGACAAGAAACTTGGGACATCACAAGTCGCAAAAACCCGGAGAAATCAGGACCGTCCGTAAAATGGAGGACATGTGTCGTGAATATTTTCCACTTCGGAAATCGGAAATCGCGATATTGGAGTCATCGGGAAAAATCCCGACAAAGGAGTTATCTATCAGAATTTGGTCATCGGGGAATCAAAATTTTCGAAGTCCTGAGATGGAATCGGGATCGTCCATTCATTGTGGACGTGTGGTAGTAATCCAGGCAATCAGGGAAAGTCCCGATAGAAGAGTCATCCATCGAAAATCGGGATATCGGGAATCGCAGGGACAAGAAGTCCATGCATTCTGAAACTCCAAACCTCGAAACCCCGACGAGAGGTTTGACTACAGTCATGAGGTAGAGGTCACGCAGACGAGGAGATATAGCCAGGAGGGCTAGCTAAAGGTAAGGCGCATCGGGAATCGGAGAATCATGAATCCTGAGGACACTTGTGTTTCGGCTTTGGAAAGTCTGAAACCCCGATAAGAGTAAAAGACTGTGGTCTTATGAGAGGAGTTTACATGGACCTTGGCATAGCCGAGGGGGCTATGGCAAAGGTGCATCGGGAAATCGGGGATCAGGAGTTCGTGAGGATAGGAACTCATGTCGTCGGGGATCACAAAACCCCGACACCCGAATCTTCAATTGGGAGATGTGCCAGGTGGACACATGAAGAGTACCACGTGCTAGTGAGTGTGAATACAAGTGAGAGAGGTGGGACCCGATGACGTCGTTGAAAGCAACGTGGATCCTCATGAAATTTCCAC
>ML855027.1:32917-50818 GCA_009831015.1 Picea engelmannii | reverse complement strand
CCTATGTGTGAGTTAATCTAGAAAAAGCATGAAACTATCCTAGATTGAACATGTGGGCATGTGTGGGCCCGTTACAAACTTTTAAACTCTCCTAGTTTTTTGATCTAAGAAAGCAGAAATTCAAACACTATTCTAGATTTGTTTACATGTGGGCATGTATGGGCCCGTTACAAGAATGCGTTTGAAAAATGAAACTAAGAGGGGTCTCGCAGGAGCTGTTGTCCTCTTCTAAAAGTTTTGAAATTTTTGTTTTAAAGGGAGATGAGATCATTTTCACAATCTTTTTTTGATTCTCAAGATCGCTTAATGGCATGAGAGAAGAGCATACTCAATATTGTTTACTTTCGACTTCTAGTCCCGAATGTGAGTTTAGATGTGAGTACAATTTGATGTTCAACTTAGATTATAAATTAAAGCAAGCCATCCACGTGGCGAAAAGCAAATAAGGGAAAAATGATTTTTATCCACCTAAGTGTCTATGTTTGTTTGACTATCCCCTTTATAAGTTGAGGGGTCTAAGTGGTGCAGTATTTAGAACATGCATAACATCATCTTTGAGAAGGAAACTGACTTTCCCCACATCAAAAACCTTACAATGAAAATTTTAGTTCCAATGCGCGGCTTTCACTGTAGACAGGGGCGCGTGCGCGCGGAAAAGAGATGTTACTTCCAGCGCATGCGCACGTATGTGGGGTGGAATACCCACGCGCTTGTGATAAGTTGCCGATAAAGACACCCTGAATGAATTTCTCTCGATTCTCCTGTGAATCGACTGGTTCACAGGTCGGCGGAGGCCGGCCTGTGTCCTTGCAAGTTAATAACACAAAAAGGAAAGCGAATTAAACCCAATTGAGGGAGGATTTGATACCTAACTCCCCAGTGGAGTCGCCAGTCTATTCGCGTTCAAATGGTCACCAGGTGAGAAAAAGGAGAGCGCTTGCATACCCTGTTGGGTCTGGTAGGGCAGAACAGCTGTGGAGCAAAGGGTTAAAGAAAACAAAACTAACTACAATCTAACTATCAACTGAAAACAAATAACACTGCAAAAATAAACAAAGAACATCAAACACAAGACACAGGGGTCACCAATGGTTTCAGGCTAGTGTATTAATGAAACCAGAGCACGCTGAAGAAAGAGAACAGAGGTTCCTTCTCCCCCCAGCGGAAGGCTCTTCGGGGCCCTCAACACAAATTGCTTTCCTTACAAATGAGATGAACTGCACAGAGCAGTGAAAGAACTCTCGGTGATGCAGTTGATGGGTTGTTGTTAAAGGATGAGCCCTTAACCATCTGAACAGCATAACAGTGCTTAGAATTCCTTTCCAAAACAGTGAATCCTCATGGCCTTTTATAGAAGCTCCCGGGCGGTCACGTAACCTTCTCAAAGTGTGAACAGGGACCCGTTTAGGGTTTATTTAGGTCATTAACCCGCCGATTTTGCAGATCCGGCTCTGATTTGAGAGTCAAATCATCTTGGGAGCCGGTCTATAGGCGGTTGGGAGGCCGACCTATTCAATTAATGCACCGTATTAGCAGATGCGCGGGTTTTTGTGTTGACAGACGCGCGTCAAGCGCGCATGTGCTAATAACACGTCTTTGTCCCGCGCATGCGCGCGGGCCACACTGCTGTAAAGAGCCCTTCAATTTTTGGTTACTTTGTATATTTTTTGGCCCTTCCGGAGTGCTGTGAAATTAATTCAGTGCCATGAGTGACTTCATTGTTGTTTTGATGATGTGGAGTTCTTGTCGCCATGTGCAGACGAAATTTCAGTGATAACACACACTACCAGCGCGACTGTCCTATGGAGAGGACCAGGGCATCCAGATCAGCCAGACCCACTACAGTGGGAGACATGGGCAAGGCTCATCGGATTTATGCAACAGTGAATAAACACTAGGAAGAGCACCAGTCGACTGTGCTCGAGACCCTTAGTATTTTGATAGACCCTGGTGCTACTAAGAGTTTCATTTCTGGTGCAGCGCTAAAAAGGATTAAGGTAAAGGCAGTTGAACAAGACGCGTTTAGCTTTCTAGAGATGGCTTCAGGAGCCAAACAGAAGGTTGGAGGAAAGGTTACGGGTTGTTCCCTTAACCTGGGAGAGTTTGTCACAAGGGTCAACTTGTACGTCACGATCTTAGGATCTTATGACGTCATGATTGGTATGGATTGGTTGGAATCACATGAGGCGATACTCAACTGTAACACGAAATGGTTGAGCTTGGTTGATGACGAAGGACAGAGATGTGTGATTGTAGGACGGAACCAGGGAGTTTCCCTGAGGTTCATCTCTTTCTTGCAGTTACGAAAGAGTATGCGCAAGGGGTGCAAGCTTTATGCGATCCTCGCACTAAACAAAAAGGGAGTAGTGGAAGGTCTAGAACACCTTCCGGTGGTGAAGGAATTTGATGACGTATTTCCAGAGGAGTTTCCTGGGATACCGTCGGAAAGGGAACTAGAGTTTACCATAGACCTGAAATTGGGGACCGAACCGATAGCAAGAATGCCTTATCGGATGTCGACCTCGGAGTTGCAAGAGTTGAAAATGCAACTGAAGGAGTTGTTGGAACTGGGACTGATACGCCCTAGTGTGTCACCATGGGGTGCACCAGTTATTTTCATACGAAAGAAGGACGGGTCATGGAGGCTTTGCATTGACTACCGTCAACTGAATAAGGCTACAATCAAGAATCAGTATCTCTTACCAAGAATTGATGATCTGTTCGATCAAATGAAGGGTGTGACGGTGTTCTCCAAGATCGATTTGCGATATGGGTATCACCAGTTACGGATCAAGGAGGATGACGTCCCTAAGACCGCCTTTAAGATGATATTTGGACATTACAAGTTTACTGTTTTACCGTTTGGACTGACAAACGCCCTAGGGGTATTCATGAGTTTGATGAACGGGATATTCCACGAGTACTTGGACAAGTTCATCCAAGTATTCATTGGCGATATCTTGATCTACTCTCGGATGAGGGAGGAGCATGATGAGCACTTGCGCTTGGTACTACAGTGTCTACGAGAGCACAAATTGTATGGGAAGTTGTCCAAATGCTCTTTTTATCAATCGAGGATTCACTACTTAGGGCATGTCATCTCCAGCGAAGGTATCGTCGTGGATCCAGCCAAGGTTGAGGCTATTATGGAATGGCCTGCACTGACGAATGTCACAGAAGTGCGTATTTTTATGGGTTTAGCAGGATACTATCGACGGTTTGTCGAGGGATTTTCGAATATAGCAAATCCGATCACGGAATTGCAGAAGAAAAATAAGAAGTTTGTTTGGACTGAGAAATGCGCGGAAGCATTTCAGAGGCTTAAAGAGTTGTTGACAACAACGTCGATACTAAAGGTCCCTGACATGGATGCAAACTTCTTGGTATGCACTGACACATCCAAGGAAGGTTTAGGCGGAGTCTTGATGCAATACGGACGAGTGATTGCTTACATTTCAAGGAAACTAAGAAGGAATGAGGAGAACTACGCAACACATGATTTGGAGTTATTAGCCATTGTTTATGCCTTGAAGGTTTGGAGACACTACCTTGTTGGACAAAAATTTGAATTAAAGACTGATCATTGTGGGCTGCAACACATTTTCACGCAAAGCGACCTGAACGGGTGACAATGGCGTTGGTCAGAATTGCTTAGCGAGTACGACTTCGAGATTATTTACATAAAGGGAACAGTGAACCGAGTGGCTGATGCTTTGAGTCAGAGACCACGCATCTTTTCTATGTTGCCTCTTCAGACGAATCTACGTGAGAATATTCTCACTTTACAGCGTGACGATGAATGGTACAAAGAAGTCAAGGATTTTATCGGACAAAACACAATGATGGTACCACGATATGAGGGATTTTATTTTGATAGCGATGGGTTATTGAGTTTGAGAGGTCGGATTTACATACCTCCAAATGACGAGTTGAGGATGTTGATCCTGAGCGAGGCTCACAGAGCAGTTTACATGGCTCACCCGGGAGTTACGAAGATGAGGGCAGACCTTAAACCCTTATTCTTCTGGAAGGGAATGAAGGCTGACATAGTCAACTATGTCCCCATATGTCTAGAGTGTTAGTAGGTAAAGGTTGAACATAGACACCCGACATGATTACTTCAACCACATATCATTCCGGAATTGAAATGGGAAGTTATTTCGATGGATTTTATTGTTGGAATGCCATTGACGGCAAGGAGACACAACTCGATTTTTGTAGTAGTAGACACTCTGATGAAGAGTTCTCACTTTATTCCTATGCATACGACGTATCAGGCACCTGACATAGTGAGAGTTTTCATCAGTGAGATTGTGAGGCTGCATGGCGTTCCTAAAAAGATTATATCCGATCGAGGATCGGTGTTTACTGGATGATTTTGGGTGAGTTTCCAAGAGGCCTCGGGAACCCAACTTAATTTTAGTACTGCATATCACCCAGAGACTGATGAACAGATAGAACGAACAAACCAAACCTTGGAATACATGTTGCGCATGTACGTGATGGACCAACAAAAGCGTTGGGAGGAATTCTTGCCACTAGTAGAGTTCTCTTACAACAACAGTTACCAGAGCACCATTAAGATGGTGCCTTTTGAGTTTCTTTATGGGCGACCATGTCGGACTCCCTTGAGTTGGGATCGAATTGAGGATAGGGTCCCAGTGGGACTAGAAGTGATTTAAGAAATGGAAGAGAAAATGAAAACCATAAGACAAAGGATAAAATAAGCATAGGATCGACAGAAGAGTTATGCCGATGCGCACTGAGTCGACCGTAGTTACGAGGTCGGCGATCAAGTCTTCTTGCAGGTTAAACTGCATAAGAGTTCAATCAAGTTTGGAAAGGGAGCTAAACTCTCTCCTAGGTTCATGGGACCTTTCAAGATTGTGGAGAGAAAGGGGCGCATGGCCTATCGACTAGCCTTGCCTTATTCTTTGAGGCGTATGCACGATGTTTTTCATGTATCTGTTTTGAGACATTATATTAGTGATCCTACACACATGATTGACATGAGTTCCTTGTAGGTATCGGGTGAGGGAGCACTCATGGCTGAGCCGGTCCGCATCTTATATCATCGCGTTAGACAATTACGAAGTCGAACGGTAGATCAGGTCAAGGTCCAGTGGGACAGTTATAGTCTGCACTCAGGGACCTGGGAGGACGCATATGATATGTGCCAACAGTTCCCATTTTGGTTTGATAGATAGACTTATGATACTATGGTACTTTTATTTCGGAATTTATACTGATAAACTTCAGGATGAAGTTTAGACCAAGAGGGGGTGTATGTAACATCCCGCTCTGGCGCACTGAGAAAACTTATTCTTTGAGGACACTTGCTCACAAGTGATCCAGACTTTTATGATGTTAAAACATTTACCCTTGATTATGATGCGTTATGATATATGACACGATGTTTTACTGCTTGATGTAGACAGGTGATTTTGACTTAGTTTTATTGAGTGTGTAGGGTTTTTGGACCTTGAGGATGCAGAGGCATCGGTGGAACCCCCTTGGACTCCGGATAAAGTCAGGGAGTGTGCTATTGGGTTGATTTATTTACTGCGATATTTCATTGATTTGATGATATGATGTTGACATGTTCTGACATGATTTTTGGATGATTCAGGCTGACGATAGCTTGTCGACCAGACTCAGATATGGAGTAAAGGGGCCACCCACGATTTCCAGAGAGGTTGAGGGAGAGGTGTGGACAACAACCCTGCCACAGCCTACTAGCACTCCCACCGTGGCTCGAACTGTAGGTTAACGATTACCTAGTTCAAGAGGATCCACTATGTCGTGAGGGAAGACTGCAACAGTCGCTCACGATGATTCTAAGGGGCGCGCAATAAGGTGGGGGACTTATTCCTTAGAGCCCTTAGTCTCCCACAAGTTCACTTGGTGGAGTGTTGACTCCAGGGGTTATAGATGTCTACCAATCAGTCAAGTCGGTGAGTGGCACCCTTGGAGCACGTGGTGCATACTGAAGGGCATGTCGCACAAAAGAAACACAAGTTGCCAAGTGGCACCCTTGGAGCATGTGGTGCATCCTGAAGGGCACGTCGCACAAACGAAACGAACGAGGCGAGTGGCACCCTTGGAGCACGTTGTGCATCTTGAAGGGCATGTCGCGTTGATGAGGTTGAAGAAAAAAACCTAGATGGCCCTAAGACTTTAATGCCTTAAGAAATCCGTAAACAACTTCCCTAACCAAGTGTCGCCCAGTTCAGAATCTAAGTCCTAAGTCTAATACTTTTCTGGGGTAAACATTTAGTCCAACCTTAAGAGAAAGACCCTAGAATAAAAATAACATTTTAAACAAAAAACCCACTTAAGTAATAGTTTGGTCTTCATGAAATTCTTGGGGTAAATGACGAGAATAAGAATTTAATTAAAACTAATGGTGTTAAAATTGTGCAAAGAAGAAATTATTCCTAACTTGTGAAAGAACAAAAAATATTAAATAAATAATAAATGGGAAATATTTAATAACGCAACTGCCATTCTGGGCTTTAATAAAAAGGGGAAAGATGGGAACTTATGGTAAAAAGCACGGTCAACATAGTAAGGAATCTAAAATTAAGAACCTGCTAATCTGAGCTAATTTAGTAACATCTTTTTCTTAGGAAAGTATTTAAAACATGTAAGGGGATCTAAGAACACCTAAGAGTAATTTTAGGAGCTTTTCTAGGTGGGTGAGGGAATTGAGGCAATTAATAATTTTAAAGAAAATATTTAATGGAGAAAAGAGGGGAATGGGCGACACTTGTGCGGTGGAGAATAATTAAAGTTATTTTTATTAAAACTTAAATTAATTGTGATTTAGGAAAGTTGGTGGGTCTCAAAACTCTATAAAAAGAAAGGGAGATGAGGAAGAAGGGGATCAGTGGTTAGCGTATCGTTACGCTGCCGAATTGTGACTTGACTGATTGCTTGTGAGGAGTTGGGATTTTCTCAGCTTGTATTGGAGTGGTAGCTCAGCCTTGCGAGGTGAGATGGGAAGCTAGGCATATCATCCGGATTGTGTGTGGCCCCTTTGCGTCTCAAGGGGCTAAGGGGGAAGAAGAGTACCCCTAGCGATTGGCTGGGAGGTACGGGTGTAGTCTCTACGGTCGGATAGCAGTAGCAGCGCGGAGCAGGAGCGACACGGAGCGAGAGAGGTATGGAACGCGCGGTCATCATTCGAGGCGGGAGTTAAGGCAATGGTATGGTTTTTGTTTAATTAATTTAAGGCAACTTCTGAAATGATGTATTTGTTTGCATAATGGATTTGAAGTAAATAGAGGTCTCCTATTCACTAATTGGATCTGTTGTATTAGTTATATTAGAAGTAGATTGATGCCTTTTATTTGCACAATGGTTATGCTGTGTTAAGGATTACAGCAGTAAAAGGGGTCACCTTATTTTCGCAGTGGAGATGATTGTTTTAGTGATCATGCGTATTTTCTTCCTTCAACCTCCGCCTCCCTTTACATTTTCCTAGTTTTCATATTAATACCTCAGAGAACTTTTAGTCCTCAGCCTCGGCAGTGAAATTTTCCTTTCACCTTGAAAGCCTCTTTTTCCTCTGAGATTTGAAGGTTCCAGGGGCTGTTAGCAGTGTCTCCGACCTCCTACCGATTTGGGGTTGTTGACAGGGTCTATGGCCTCCTACTTGTGCCTTAGATTGTGAGCATTTGGGAGTAACGAATTCATTCTGTAATGGTTTCCTTGTTTCAGATCTCGTCCTCCCTTAAAACTGTCTAATTGTTGATGTAAGTTCCTTCATCTCTGCATGCCCGAATCCAGCTATTTAATGCTCAGATTTTCGTGTTAATTATGTTGATGGCGTCCCTTCAACACCTCCTACGAACCAATATGGTGCGCTTAAATTAATTACAGACCTCTGTTCGGTATCAACTTCTACTCCATGCTATATTATTGTTGGACCCCAGCCACAACCTCGACCACCAACCTTGATAACAACAGGTCTCTCCTATGAGGCACAAAGCATCTTAAAATTTACATTTTATATTTATATCTTTTTGGAACTTTATTCCAGTAAAATATTCATTTCATCTCTTGATTAGAAGTCGATAACTTGGTCTTTATGTGGCTGGAATGATGAAACCAATTAAATGAAATTGCTTATTGTGTAAGTGTCTAGAGGTATTTCAGGTGTCGAATTCATGTGCGCCTTCCGCGGAACGTCCCTTCCACCAAATTTTTGGGCGGTGGTTTTGTTTTTCTTTTTCCCTGGCCTACGTTTTACTGCCACGTTATACCCTTATGATTTTACTTGCCATCATTTCTCTGCGTGAGTATGTTATTTTAGAATTTGTCGCCAGTAGATAGACAATGAATCTCACCTAGTTATGGCCTTCACCCCTCCAGTCGGTTCCTTAATGTTTTTAGGCAGCTGTCACCTTGGTACACCGAGGAGATGGAGATGCGGTTAAACTCAGATTTTGTTGTCAGGTTGAGGCAATCTAAGATTAGCAACAATAGCAACAACATTTACTTTTTTTAGTTAACTTTTCACACAGCAAATTACATAATTTTCGTTAAGAATTAATAACAGCGTTCTGCTTTATGGTAATCAAGGAAAACCCCCTTTTTTTAGTTAAACATTTCATACAACATTTTATTTCATTTTTGCTATTATCTAAAAGCAGCAATCTACTTTCTTTTCATAAGGGCAATCTACCCTATGTTAGGTAACAATTCATTATCATCAATTACTTATTTAGTTAGTAATTAACAATAGCAAGCTGCTTATTTTAGTCAATGTTTTAATTGAGGTTAATGAAAAGCAATGAACGTTAATATATGGTATTGTGATGTACTGGAATCGTTAACACGTAAATTGAAACGTTAATTATTTGTAATGTTATGGAAATATTAAATGAAAAGATGTTATTTTATTAGATATGTTACTGAAATTTTAATTGTTGTTGATGAATTAAATCGGTAGTGTAATATGTAAAGGCATTGACGCTTTATAAGTTCATGCTTAAAACCTTCTCATGAATTATAGATTAACGCGTAACACATTTGATGCTATATAGTTTAATTCCTTAAAACCTTTAATACTTATAGTATAATGCTTTTAAATTTTTAATGCTTAATTAATGTTATTGCTTTAATGATTATGCTTTAAAATCTTTTAATGCATGGATTGATTCACTTGTGATAAAGGCGGGTTAATTGCTTCTTGGATTATTTAATGGTCGCTTCTCGTTTAATAGTTTAAATGGTTGCCAGCTAGTTGGGGATGTTTTGGGATTAAAACGGGTATGCATAATTCACATGCTAGACTAGGTAGCCCTGAATGTCTTCGATCTAGACCTTAGACTTGTGCGCAATAGGAATTTATGTGAAAATGATTTATGGATCCCAATACTTTCTTGTGTTATAGACTTACCATTTATGATTGGACTAACAACCCTTGCACCAGGTAGATAGAATGAATGTTTTAATGCTCCATTAAATTTTGATGATGATGGATTGATTTAGAGCCATATTATTATTGCATGGTCTGCTTGTGTCGGGCGGGATGTAGACACCTCCATGTAGCCTTAGTATGTAAGTCTGGGTGTGTGATTATTTCTGTGTAAATAATCCATTTCCGTATCAAGAGTCTCGGGCCCTTTAAAGGCAGGGTTTCCACTCTTGTGACACACCTGACAGAGATTACTAGTTTCTGCCTGAGCAGTCAGCCAGGAGCCTATCCGACCTTCTCTCTCTCCGGAGCAGAGAACTAAAATTAAATGCCCTGCTTTCCTGTGCAAAAATAGTAAAATATACTACCATGGATTCTTCCTTCTTTGTTCGTACAATACCTAACCCAGTATGTCGTTTAATGTTTGCAGTTACTTGTTGTGCTCCTTATGTCCTTGGTCATTTATTGCTTGCAGCTACTTGTTGTGCACCTTTGTCTTCTTTTTCTGAACATCGTGTTGCGTATTGTTAGTCGTCAGGTGGCGACGTAGAGTCAAGTGTGTCGGTTACCTTTTTGCACACGTGCACACACCTTAAACAAAACAAAAAAAACATTGCACCTGTTAAAGAGTTGTGGTCATAACGAGGAGGTTCGTTACAATGGTATAGGTTGAGGTACAGGTTGGTGCATGGTTGATGCAATTGTTTATGGTAGAGATTGATTACAGGTTGTTTGGTACATGTTGGTGCATGGTTGATGGAATTTTTTATGGTACAAGTTTATTACAGGTTGAGGTACAGTTTGATGTATGGTTCAAGTTGTTTGGTGTAGGTTGATTGGTACATGTTTACAATAGTATATCTCATAGTGATAGTGTGACAGTTGTTCCATAATTCTACTTCTACATCAGGGCGGTTGGATGGGGAAAGGACAGGTGGTTGTATCTACAGAACATAAGGGGTTGTATCCTCCTTCTAGTTGTAGCCAGAGAATTGGAGAGTTGGATATTCCCTTAGGTTGTATTATGAGAAACTAGGGGCTTGGAGCCTCCTTCCAGTTGCAGTTAGAAAACAAAGGAAGTTGGTGCTTCCAATGAATGTAATTATTAAATACATATAAGAAAAACCATTATGTGGTTTTATCCCACTTTGGTTTTCCACGTAAAACACTAGTGTACTGTGTATGTGTGTGAATGCTCTTTTTTTCATTGTTTATTTACTCTGCAACTATTGGATGATAATGCTACATTGATATAACACTTGCATTTTATGGTGAAAAAGGATTAAATTGCTCAATTACTGTTTCACCCCCCCTCTCATTAATCCAACAATTGGTATCAGATTCGGTTCCTTCATGAAATAGTTTAACCACTGGAAGGAGATCATGGATTATTCTGAAAATAGAGTACCATTTTTTAATGGTCAAAATGGTTTAAAGTATGAGTTATGGAGTGGAAGGACGAAAGTATTTTTACAAGAAGTGGAGTATTGTATTTGGCTATCAGTCGTTACAAATATCATAGTTCAAAAAGGGAAAAGACTGTAGCCAAGAAGGAATTGAAGAAGAATAAAAAAATAACAATGTATTTCATCTGGGAAGGATTACCTAATCCAGTAAGAGAAAAGTTTGGTAAATGTTTATCAACCAAAGAAATTTGGGATAAGTTGCATGACATATATTCTTCACCTATCGCAAATTCAGAAAATGCTAAAGAAGATGCAGGTATAGATCAAGAAGAAAAATTTTCACCATGTCAAACAAATTCAGAAGATGAATAGTACATAATCAACATAGGTATGTTGTTTTTCTTTAATTGTGAAAAACGTGAACATCTTGAAATAGAATGCCATGAAGGACATGAGACAGAAAAATTAATTGAAAAGGAAGACAATTATGAAGCAAAATTGATTAGTGATTTAGATGAACTAAGAGAAGAAACAAGTCACTCAAGAAAGAATTGATGAAAAAAAATGAAAGTGTTCACATTTTTGAAGAAGCCCAATAGGTCATCAAGAACTTAATAACTTAGCTAGAACAAGTAAAAAAGATCGAAGAAAATCTTGAATATCAAAAGAAGTATTTGGAAGCCAACATAGAAGCACAGAAGGAAGAAGCATAAATGAGAGAGAAGATATTGACAGATCATCTTAAGGAAATAACTAACGATCTAAACCATCTTGAGGCAGAGTTTGGTCAAGAAGAGAAAGGACTTGAAGAATAAATAATCGCATTAAAATTTCATCTTGAAGAAGCGAAAATAATAGAAGAAGTCATGAAGTCTCAGATAATTAAAAAAGAATAATAGGTTGAGAAGCTTGAAGAAGAAGTTTTCACATAGAGAAGTAAAATCGTCAAACTCAAAAAGAACGTTGAAGAGACATAAACATCCACATCAGTTATAGAGAATGAACAGAAGCACTCAAGGTTTCTAGAAAAGAAGAATGAAGAAAATATAAAGAGTTATGCAGAAGTACTCAAAGGAAGGAATCATGGTCAATGAGAATCTAAGAAAACTATTGAAGATACATCTTCAAGAATACCATTCATGTTCAAGCCACAAAGAAGCTTCAATCATGATCATGATTAGTCAAGGTAGAAATTCATAAAGACTACACCACAAAGAATATCATTCACTCCCAGGTATGAAAATTTCTTTTATGGTCATTTTTTTTACTGTACTAATTTTGGACATAAGGTTGCAGATTGCAAGGATTATAAAAGAAATGTTCAAGAAAGAAGTGCATATGTGGCCCCACATAACATTGAATGTTACAAATGTCATAACTATGGACACATAGCTAGTGATTGTAGAAGCATCATCCATACTTCCATGAAAGAGAACACTAATATTAGATATAAGAAAGTATGGATAAGAAAACACAAAGAACATGTGAACAAAGACTAGGACCCAGAGATCGCAAGATTGGCAATAAAACGAGATGAAGAAAATTCTACAGAGAAAAAGAAAGATGTTAGATACATAAAGGTTTGGAAAATAACTGAAATAAAAGAAGGACAGTTAAATAAGAAACAGGTTCAAGAGATTGTACCTTCAAGAATTGTAGTGAAAGGTAAATCCACAAACAGAAAGAAAGAAGTCAGAGCTCAGAGAGATGATGAATCTACCAATGAAGATGATGATGAATACACATCAGAGCATGAACTGTTCTGATCCATTCAAATTAGAGACTCCTAGTTAATATGAATATTAGACAGGGGAAGTCTATGTGATAGTTGTGACAGACCAAAGAACCATCCTTCGAGCACCTTGTAGAGTTTGAGAAGACAAATCCAGAGCAACCAGTTAGCATAAGTACAATTTGATGGATTAATAAAGACTTCATGATAGTATAGTGATAAATGGGTTAGCATTAAGGACATTTGCGCAAGTAGATTCTTGGACAATATGGACAAGAGAATGGATTCATAGATTGGTTCAAAGAGTGGTTTAGAGACAAAGGAACATTATCGTAATGGATGATAATTAAATAGGAAATGGCTCGAGCAATGTTATTGGATTCTAAATTGATAGATATTTTTGGACACATGTAGTGCATACAATAGTTCACATTCAAAACAGAGTAATGCTCAAGAACAATAATGACAAAACTCCCTATGAACTATGGAAAGGAACCGCAAACAACAACCTCTACATCAAGGTAACTCAAGGTATTATTTTATTAATTGAATTTTATGTTGATGATATTGTTTTTGGAAGTACTAATGATAGTTTAAGCCAAAAATTTGCAAAGGATATGAAGAATGAATTTGAAATGTCATTACTTGGAGAACTATCCTTCTTTCTCGGTCTTCATATATGTCAAAGAAACCAAGGAATTTTCATTTATCAAACTAAGTATATCAGATAAATGATAAAGAGGTTCGGAATGGAAGATTGCAAACCAGTTACCACTCCTATACAAACCAGCAACAAGTTAAGAAAATATGATGATTCAAAGTCTACAAACCAAAGGAAATATAGGTCAATGATTGGTAGGTTACTATATGTGACAACATCTAGACCAGATGTAATGTAGGTAGTTGGATAGGTGGCACAATTTTAAGAAACACCAAAGGAATAACATATATTAGAAGTAAAGAGGATTTTCAGATATCTTAAAGGAACAAAAGAGTTTGGATTATGGTATCCAAAAGGAAAGGATCTATCACTTATTTCCTACACAGATGCAGATTTGGCAGGTTGCATTGATGACCGACGAAGCACCAGTGGAGAAACATTCTACTTAGATATAAAGGTTGATTATGATGATCCAATTCCAATCTATTGTGATAATACAAGTTCCATCAGTATCTCAAAGAACCCGGTGATGCACTCCAAGAAGAAGCACATTCCAATTAAGTATCACTTTCTATGAGAATAGGTTGTAGAGAAGAACATCAGAGTTGAATATGTGGGCACAAAAGAACAAGTGATAGACATCTTTACAAAACCCGACTTAATTGGTCCTAGGGAGGAAGTGGTTCATACGGTGGTAAGGAGGGCGTCGAGTGAGTCCCTGGGAAGGGTCTTGTCTGAATAACAAAGGGGGTAGCGAATTTTGGTAGAAAAAAGGTTTGGGTAATGGAACCAAGTTTGGTTGATTTACAATGGTATGAGTTTTAATATATTTGAAGGTAAGACTATTCTATATGGGTATTACATGTCATGCCATTTCCCATGGTATGTGGAACGTCACATAACTCCTCACGGTTAGAGAGATATGGCCATGTGAAGTTGGAGAACCCAGGTTTGGGTAATGGACCCAAGTTTGTTTGATGGATAATGGTACGAGTTTTGATATACTTGCAGTAAATAATATTCTAGATGGATATTACATGTCATTCCATTTCCAGTGGTATGTGTAACTTCACATAACTCCTCACGGATAGAGAGTTATGGCCATGTGAAGTTGGAGAACCCTCATGAGTCATCTAGAAGCCCCAAAAGGTCAAAGTAGTCAAAGTGGTTTAAGAGATTTTAGAAGGTAAATAATAAAGTGAAGTGATGAGTGTACTATAAGTCAAAGTGAATACAAAATAAATTATTTAAATAATAAATTTAATGGAAAAAATACTAAGTGGACAAGTGGTTAGAAGTGGGTTAACCCTAAAATAAGGAAAGTGGTTTAAGATGGTTAAAAGGTAACCCCTTGAGGAAGCTACATGAAAGTATAAATAAGAGGCGAGGCTCTCTCATTTTAATCACACTTAAGCATATTGAATATATATAGGTGACTCAGGTAACTAGAGGATATATAAGATGAATTTCAGAGGGAAGGTGAAGTAAAGAAGGCTGAAATTCAAGGGAGGATAAATTCTTTTGATGATGCTTTCTAAGGTATGTTATTTATAGGTCATGTCACCATTTTCACAATAATTTTTTTTTCTAGAATGATTCAGACCGTGAAATTGGGAGACCATTGAGGAAACATATCCAAGTAGTTTTGATACAAATTTCATCTTGTGGGTCGTTGTATTTTTGGAGTTACACACCATGGAAAATAGAGTTTGTGGCTAGTCCTAAAACTAGTATAAAACATGTGTTTCAGGTAAAAATGTCATAACATATTCATAACAGATCCAAATTCAGTAAGACCAAATGTATTGGTTATAGTACAATATTTAGTATTCTGTGTACAATTTTCAGATCCATACAACAAATATTATGTGTGGGGAACGCTCTACAAGTTCACTCTCTAGAATAAGCCATAATTCAACAAGTTATGCCATTTTTGCTATGAATCATTTTCTGAGAGGTTCCAAGTAGTGAAGCCTGGAGGAGTTGCATAAAAGACACTAAATAACATTGTGTACCGTTTTTAGATATGTATTCATTATAGGTACATAGTTATGATTATTTAAAGTTAGGGTTGTTGACTAATCCAAAATTAGTCATGTGAAACTAAAGTAAAGTTTGATGAAAATGTTAGTATCTTGTTGTTAAAGTTAAGGAAGGTTTGCATGTATGTGATCTTATACACCAGGTCTATTACAGAGTTACAAATCAGATTTGGATGATGAAATTGATGAGGGATTTTGGTTGAGGTACATGTTGCATACATGGTTGAGACAAGTAGTTGATGAGTTGGCACATACATGAGGTGTATAGTTGTTGATGTTCGTACATATTGATGATTCATAGTTGATGAATAGTTGATGCATGATTTGTACATACTTGGTACATGGTTGGAGGCACTTGTTAGTAGTATTGTTGAGACATGGTTTATGTATGATGTAGCATAATTGTATTGGTATATTATTAGAAGCACATATTGATGTTGGTGATGATTATGAGTTATTGTGTTATGATTGGTTGATGCACATCTTTGAGAGTTGTCTTGGTGATTTATCTTGGTGAGTAGATCTGATTTGGTTGATAAGATTGATTAGATAGGTTTTTTGGACATTTTGTTGTGATATGTTATTTGTACAGGTTTGGTGTATGGTTGATGCACTTGTTCATGGTGCAGATTGAGGTACAGGTTGTTGCATGGTTGATGCATTTTTTTATGGTACAGGTTGATTACAGGTTGTTTGGTATATGTTGGTGCATGGTTGATTCACTTTTTTATGGTATAGATTGATTACAAGATGAGGTACAGGTTGATGCATGGTTAATGCATGGTTCGGGTTATTGGTACAGGTTGTTTGGTGCAGGTTGATTGGTATAGGTTTACAACAGTATATCTCACAGTGATATTTTGACAGTGGTTCCATCATTCTACTTCTATGTCATGGCGATTATATGGGGAAAGGAAATGTGGTTGTATCCACCTTCTGGTTGTAGCCGGAGAACATAGGGGGTTGTAGCCAGAGAATTGGGGAGTTGGAGCTTCCCTTAGGCCATAGCTTGAGAAACTAGGGGATTGGAGCCTCCTTCTAGTTGAAGTTGGAAAACAAAGGAGGTTGGTGCTTCCAATGAATGTAATTCTTAAATACATATAAGAAAAATCATTTTGTGGTTTTCTCCCGCTTTGAATTTCCACGTAAAACACTAGTGTATTGTGTATGTGTGTGATTGCTCATTTGTTCATTATTCATTTAGTCTACAACTATTGGATGATAATGCTACATTGATATAACACTTGCATTTTATGGTGAAAATGGATTAAATTGCTCTATTACTGATTCACCCCCCCTCTCAGTAACCCAACACATTCAGGTTCACCAAAATCAGTCAACAATAAATAATACAATGAAGGAGAGTATTGTTCTGGGGGTCTACTTAAACTGGTAGATATTATAAAAACACTTGTAGTATTGTAAGGTACCTACTGTTCCTGTTGTTGTACATTTTGATTTTTTGGTTCCTTTGGAATTTATTTTTCAGTGATCTCATCAAGAACTATGTATTATGCTTTTTCTTTTTATTGTATCTTTCCCTGCAACTTATCTTTGTATATGAACTTCTCATTGAATATGAAATATCTATTCCTAATGATTTTTTTATTTTCATAATCCCATAAGCAATAACCAAAATCATTAACACCGTATCCAATAAAGGTACACTTCTTGTATTTTTCCTCAAGATTTGTTCTATTTTCTTTATCAATATGGACAAATGCTTCACAACCAAAAATCTTCAAAACATAATATTTTACCTCTTTATCTTTCCATTCCTCCTTTGGAATTCCACCATCTAAAGAGCTTGAAGTTCCTCTGTTTATTAATTAAAAAATAGTATCTACAACATCTACCCAGAACATTAAGGGAAAACCAACATGCAATATCATACTCCTTGCATTCTCCATGATTGTCCTATTCATTCTTTCTGACACACCATTCTCTAAGAATCCCATGGTATGAACAATAGTCCTCAAACTACTTACTGCAATATTAAACTCCATTGTCTGATCTGAGACACTTCAACCTTTTTCCTGTCTCATTCTCAACCAAAGATTTTCATTTCTTAAAAGTATCAAAAACATCATATTTTTGTCGAATGCAATAAACCCTAGTTTTTCTAGTTGCATCATAAATAAAAGTAACATAATAACAAGATCCACCAAGTTATTATACTTGAGATGGTCCCCATACATTTGCATGCACAAGATTTAACCTTTCATGCTTCTTTTCTTTTCCAACTATGAGAAATATGACTCTCTTTTGTTTTCCATAAACACAATGATCACAGAAATCCAAATCAATTTGTTTAAGATATGGAAACAAATTTATTTTGTGAAGTATCTGGATCCCCTTCTCACTCATGTGTCCAAGCCTATGATGCCACAATGCTATATCCACTCTTGTAGAATTTAAAGAGATAGAAGAGTTATTACCAGTACATAAATACAATGTACCTACCTTCTCTCCTTTTTCTATCACCAATGATCCTGTTAAGAACCAAACATCAATATAGCATGGAAAAACCTCAGGAAAAGTACTCAACGCCTTGAAACTGAGATAATTTCATATAATAAGCCTCTTCGAGGGGGAAACCTCCTTTTACCCCACTTAAAATGTTCAAGTACAAGATG
>ML855027.1:0-22175 GCA_009831015.1 Picea engelmannii | reverse complement strand
ATAGGTTTATCTACAGAGGGATTTAGGAAATCTAGGCCAGTCCGTACACAGGTGTTGTCTGATGCGCTACCACTCGAAGGGGTACCAACAGGGGTTACAAGGGTGGCCAACAAACGTGCGCTTAAGAACCACTTGTATTTCCTTCGTGTATGAATCCCTCAACCGCGGGTTTATGCGCATAACGACAGATATCTGTGGCTTAAAGATGTCGGAATACGTCTCTACCCTGAAAAACAAATACCCACAATTTTTGCCAAGGAAAGTGCTCTGATACCACTTGCAAGATACCAGATATATAAAATATGCAGAACAGAAACCAAATGCTAGAAATGACAGAATAATAGTAAAATATCCAGCATAATCTTCACAATACACAGAAATAATATACGAAATAGCAACAGAAATAGCACTTTGAATCAGATAGCAATGTTCACAGGCCTCTTCGAGGGGGCAACCTCCAATCGAGCAGCGCCCTGTTACAATAATATCCAAGCTAGGGTTCTCATACCCTCAACTCCTATTTATACTAAAAGAATCATCTAGAGGAAGATCCTTCTAGAAGCGGAAGCTTCTATTAGGTCTTCTTACATCCGCCTTATTCTATTTTATTGAAAGGTCTTATTAATATTGACCTTTATTACATCTGAATACATTGATCTACCTATGTGCGGGTTAGGACCTTAACAGCATGCCCTCCATTCTGAAAGCCAAGTGCTCAAATGTGACAATAAAGTTTTCCATTGTCCTAGACTTCTTTAACTTGGTCAAACAACATAAATAGTTGGTGTCAGAGTCAAAGCGGTCATAAAGTTCGGCCACAAACTGTGTCCAAGAAACATACCCTTGGTGTGCATTTTTTCACAATTTCCACCATTTCCATCATTCCGAATCTAGATGTAGGACACCATAACGAATCTTGGCTAAATCATCAGTAATTCCATGCAAATAGAAATAATGTTCCATTTGGGTGACCTACCCTGTAGGATATGATCCATCAAATTTTTTCACCTCAATTCTGGGAGGGAAAAGGTCTCGGGAAAAGTGGGTAGTATGAGGACATTGGTAATGGGAAGAGTCATTATCACCTTGATAAGATGGTTGTTCAGAAGAGGAAGGGTTTTGGGAATGACCCAGTAAGTGTTATTTCAGGTCTTTGAGGTCTTTCATGTGGGAACATTGTTCCTTGAGGATCTCAATAGTCAAATTGATTGAGCTAAGATTGGCATTGATAGTCTTGATGTCTTCCTGGTTCTGGTGGGTGTCAGCAATCAAGGAATTGAGTCCTTGGGCTCGTGTGGTATTCATTTGGACAAGTGAGAAGGAAAATGGTATAGGGGAAACAAAAGGGGTCTAGAGGGGTGGGCGGAACCACAGAGAAAAAGGTTTTCAAATGATAGGTACCACTGCGATCAAGGTGAAAAGGGGGATCGAAAGGGATAGGAGCCAAATAAGTGTGCTGACAGGACCACTAGTTTTTTTGTGTTTTTTACTCCTGTAGAGTTATACTCCGGCGTGAATAATACTGCAGTGAAAAAATTCCCAAATTTTTAACAAGAATAATTGTTTAGTAATTTCACAACTAGAATGTAAAAGGCACAATTGCATGGCAATAGGTCTTGTCTGTTTATTTTTATTTTTTTTATTTATTTATTTGTTTATTTTTATTTTTTTTCAGTCCCCAGGGGTACGATATTCAGGGTTTATACAAACAAGGGTTTTCCCTATGCTATATCTCTTTGATATACGTGTAGGGTCCAACAATAGTACTCGACCCAATATCTTAGGGCACCAACTAACTGACTACCCAAGTGCTAGAGAGTTTCTTCCCGAGTGTTCTTGGTGGTACTATAGTAATTAGGAAGCCAATCGGTTTATCTATGGAGGGATTCAAGATATCTATGTTGAATTGTATACATGTGTTGTCTGATGCGCTACCACTCAAAGGGGTACCAACATGGGTTACATTGGTGGCCAACAGATGTGTGCTTAGGTACCACTTGTATTTCTTTCATGTATGACTCCTTGAATGCAGGTATATGCACGTAACGACAAATCTTTGTAGCTTTAGGATGCTAGAATACGTCTCTACCCTGAAAAAATTTAACCCACATTTTTCTGTCGACGAAGGTGCTCTGATACCACTTGTAGTATTCCAGATATAAAATAGTATGCAGAACATAAATATTTTAGCTAGAAATGTTAGAGAAACAATGGTATAACAAGAACAATACCAGAATAATACTAGAATAACACCGGAAATAACACTTTCATTACTGATAGAAATGTTCACTTGCCTCTTCGAGGGGGAAACCTCCAACAAAGCAGAGCTCTATTACAATAATATCCAAGAAAAGATTTATCATACCCTCTACTCCTATTTATACTAAATTTATCTATCCAAAAGAACAATCTAGAGGAAGATCCTTCTAGAAGCAGAAGCTTCTATTAGATCTTCTTACATTTGACTTATTCTTCCTTATTGCTAGGAATTATTAATATTGGCCTTTATTACATGGAATTATATTAGTCTACCTATGTGAGGGGTTAGGGAGGTTAGGTCCCTAACATTAAAAAACATGGAAGACAAGAGGATTCCTAAAATTACTTCAAACTCCAACAATAACCACCATTAACTCAAGCGGGGATCGCATAAAGATGCCCAACCTTGGCTAAACCATTGGATAATCATGGAAGAGACCATTTTGGAGAATAAGGATACTACTAAAAATATTATTCAATCAAAATTTAAGGATAAAATGTGGTGTGATAAAGAGTTAGAGGAAAAAATAAAATTAAGGTATTATAAGGAGGTAATCAACCCTAATCTAGAAGATCAAAATTATCTCTTTGTTTTGACAAGTGTAAAGAAAAAATAAGCATTGCTAAAATAAGAATAAATTCTCATGAGCTCCATAGTGAAACTGGACATTGGTCAATTCCTAAAATGCCATGGGATGAAAGAGTGTGTCACCTTTGTGACACTAAGAGGGTTGAATATGAAAAACAATGTCTCTTAGCCTATCCATCCTATACCCATATTAGATCTCAATTTCAAAATATTTGTTACAATATCATCCTTCCTAACCTTTTAACTCAAAAAAACTATGGTGATCTTGGAAAGCTTCTCTTAATGCTTTTCGAGCAGTTAAACAAAATTCTAAAGAATTGAAGGTAATACCTTACCTTAATAATGTTCGATAGACCAATTTGGTCTCAGTGGACATTGTTCATCATCATCATCATCATCATCATCATATCAGCGTAAACTAAAGGTGTTCTAGATCCCATAATCGATTATAATTTGAATAAAAGAAGTCAACTACAATAATACCGCATAAGGGTTCAGTGTAGTGATAGTAATAGGTTGTTTTGATATTATTGAGATTATATTTTACAAATTTATTATTATTTATTTTTAAATTGAGATAAACATATAAATAATACAAATTAAATAATATGCATTACAATATTTCAAATTAGTTTGTAAAGTCCCCTCCTATTTTAACATAATGTAGGTGAGTACAATAGTGAATTTTTTATTTTCTATTTATTTTGAAACCTCAGTTAGGACAAGTGTTTACACTATAATAACACACACCAATATTTACACATTATATTCTCATCTATCTCACTACACAACAAGAATTAGATACAACATTACTATTATTCATAGATCAACCACATCAGATAAAGATAACAAAAGATGTCTACCCATCCAACCTACCCTACAAGGTTAGGACCTCCAAGACACATAATCAATGCTCAAGTCTAGGATTCATCTAATTGATTTTAACCATTTAAGGTCTCAGTACTGGCGACTATTATGAGGAACAAAGAGGTATCTAATTCCTATCACTCCAATCCTATTCTGATGTTCAAGACTAGAATCAACACAATACTTAATCATAAATCCTTCAAGGCACAAAAGAATAATCTTGTATCATGGTCTCCAAATTACACCACGCAATTGTAAGCGACAAAAAAAATTAAAAGTGTAACATTTCTATCGTCAAACCACACAACAAATTTTAAATCATCAAGTCTACACACCCATACACAACTAGTCCATTATCAAGACTAAATTTGATATAAAAAAATAATGTTCCAATAATAATCATTTTAAATTCATTATTCAACCTCATGGATATCATAATAAGAGATTAAAAAAGTCAATCGTAATTAATTATAAAGTGTCCATACTTTATTCACATCTTTATAAAAAATAAATAAGCTACCCATACCTTGCAATATTGTATTAGTATTTGATAAAGTTTCTCTAAGGATACCTTCCAACCCCTTCTTTTTAATCACAAGGAAAACAAGATTACGTGTCAACTGAGTCCTTACCAAGGAGGTTAGAAAGAAAATTTTCAAAAATGGGGTTGAATTGTAAATGAAACGAAGTGTTTGGTGCAAAATGTATATGAGGGAAATGTTGTGTGCAAGGTGCATATTTTGGAAGATGGGGCAAAAGTAAATGATGGTTGGCAAGCTGAGCACCATCTAATTTTGGAAAGTATATAACAAACATTTTTTTTTTAAAGTATATCAGAAAGTAATAAATTTTTTGATAGTGCAAGATTAAATTTGGAAATTTAAATGCATTTTCAATGTGGACTGGTGAAAGATAAAAATATATGATCACATTAAAAATATATGATGACATAAAATTAATAGGAGATAAGAAATATAAAAATTTTAATGTATTTGTGAACATTTTCCATACAGACTGCTGAAGGATAAGAATACAAGTCTAACATATTAAAAAATAAATGCATTTGTTATACAGAGTGTTGAAAGATAAGAGTAAAGTCTTTAGGATATAAAAATTTAGATGCATTTTTATTTGAAATATGTCAGAAAATAGAAGTTTGTTACATACCACTGCAAATTTTGAAATATACAAAAAAAACAAAGTGTGCTACATATAAATCGGAATTTCAATGCATTTGTCATGTAGACTGGGATTGGGGCTCCCACAAACCATTAGATAAATATTTACAAGAAACAGGATTGTGGAAAGAAGATAGAGTGCAACAGTTGCAAAAGAAAATAAATGGAAAGGTATAAGTGTTTTCCTATACATGTTTATTTAGGAAAGCGGAATAACTGGGTTGAGAAACAAAGAAAGGTGGGATGAGTAAACTTATAGTGAGGGTACATATGAGCGCTTTGGATATTTTCTTGCAGATTCCCTTTCATTGATGTCGGCGATGAATGTGGTTTCAAAGATGTTCTCCATGACTGCTGGAATGTTGGCAACTGCCTGTTGTTTTTCATTGGCGGCCTCTTTCAATTGCCTTTCGACCCATTCTTCAATGTAATATCTCATTGGGGAGACATTGATCTCATTTTGAATCTTGATGTTGAAAATATTGTTTTCTAATTCCTAGAAGTTGATAGAAAGATTAGAGAGAGCCTGATGAATTTCCTCATTCTATACTGCATATTTGACTAGCCGGTCATGGACATGAGATTGCTCAAATTGAAGGATGTTGTAAAACTTTTCCAGAGAGAAGGTATTCAACATAGAAACCTGTTTATAGAACTCTTCTATGGTTAAGGGCAAGGAGTTTGCGATTAAGAGGGGGTCCTGGAAGTCATTTGTTTTCCTAGCTAAGTCTATATTTGACAGCTTTGTGAATAATTTATCTTTCTTCGATATGAATTGTTCACATGACTGAACAATGAGACGTAGGTTCTTTAATTTTTTTTTCCAACATGCATTCATTTAGGCGATCCAGTTTTTGTATGGAATATCTTCTTCTCTTCTTTTTGTTTCTGTCATATTGTTGACAATCTTGCCAAAAGGGATGATTGTTTTAAGAAGAAATGTTCATCTTTTAATTTGGCTTGCAAAATCTCGAGCAAGCTATGTGCCCTGGTTCCAAGGGAAGCAATGCTTTGTGATCTTTGCTAGGAATCGGTAACTAGTTCCATTCTTTTTGTGATATTGTTTTCCATGTATCCTTTACAGGATGCGAGCAGGGTGGAGGGTTCTTTGACATTGGGTGCAGGGGTTTCAGGCATGGCTATTGCCAAATGATCGACAAGAAATGGAATAGGAAAGAAAGCATCTTCCAATTCCTTGACTTGGTCCTTCAGTCTAGCATTATGGGTCTCCATGCGTTCAATGGAGTCATGAAGTGCTTCTCCAATCGTGGTGTGAAGTTGACAGATTTGGGATGACCACATGTTGGCAACGTCAACCTTTGAACAAGATTTGCCTTTGATATTTTTAACATTTTTTTTCTGAAATATCAATTTTTTGTTCCGGCTATCAAAAATAGCGCTCTGGAACACGAAGGATTCATATTCGTCGAACTTTTGGGCAATGGATATGTCCATTAGATGGCTATGGTGGATGGCATCCTCAGGCTGATCAAAGAAGGGGAACATGACATCCAGATCAGTGTCAATTTTCATGTTCTCACTCTGAATTTCTGAGTCTTCTGCTTGCCCCACATTTGTTTTTCTCTTCTTCTCCACTGGAAGCTTGTGAGAACTATCAATTTTAGAGTGACAAGGGTTGTTATCTCCTCCTCCGTTTGAAGAATTATCGGTTTCTTTGTTGCTATGATGGGTCGTTCGAGCAATGCTCTGGGACGTCGTACTTTTGGAGTGGTATTTGTGGATTGAACACTCTTGTCACTGGGGTATTTCCCCTATTTCGTGTATAATTTGGTGCAGCTTTGCACTGTCTCTACATCATTGGCATCAGAGGCAGGCCCGTGACTGTCTCTATTTTTGGGGATTTGTTTATTTACAAGGCATAGGACTGAACTATTTTTTTTTTTTTTCCTTTGGAACATATGGAACCAATATTTGTATTGACGTGCTACTTCTACAATAAAAATTATGTCTGTAATGTGACATGGAAGGAGAGCAGGTTGTTCCATGGAGCCAAAAATTCTTATGACAGTGTAATTATCCAAATGTTGGACTATTCCCTTTTTGTCCAAAAAATTAGTTGCATGTTTAGACAAGTGGGGAGCATTTTCTCCTAACAAGAAAAGTTTGAAAACAGATAGGAAGCCATTAAAAACCTCATAAAAACAATGAGAAGCCTTGTGCTTCCACAAGGCCTAGTACCAGAACGTTACTAGGTGGAAATCGCAGTTTACATTCTTGGACAGAGACAGTTGCGAAAATCGACCGGAGTGTGCTATTGCAAAAACTAAATAGGATGACATATAAAATTTCTTTCCCCTTTTGTAGCTTGACAATTGGGAAGAGATTTCATAAGAAATTATCCTTCCCCAATCAAAAATGGCTTGTTAGTTGACTGTGAAATAAAAAATGTAAAGAGCCATGCGGGAAACAATAACTGTGGATTCCTGTCCCGTTATTCTTGTAAACAACTAGGCAATTTCACGAAAAGTATTTTTAAATGAACTAACCTGCATGCTTGTAATATCTTCAGGAACTAGATCCGGGTTTTCCAAAAAAAGGGGCAAGAGGTCCAATCTGTTATTATGCTTTGCTAGGAAATGTTTTCAATCTTCTCCTTTGAACGTCAATGTTGGCTTGGGAAATTTCATCATCTGTCGGAAGAGCTGAGGTGACAAATAAACAGAAGAGCAGTCGTGCAGTGGAATAATTATTTTCTATGCAATAAATTTATTGGTGCACCAAGAGACCAGGTCCTTACATTCAAAAACCTCAGGGACACAGCCTGCATGAGCAATCTCGTAGGTCCAAATTACTTGTTTCTCTGCAGCAAAGGTTGAGTAATAAGAAAATTCCCTAGACCAGTGGAAGTTTTAGTCATGACGGTCGAATATGTTCATTATATCTCCACATAACTGGTGTGGAACTAATGTCATAGGTTTATGAGAAGGTTTCTTTGTTGCAGATGATGGTTTAAATGAACAATCATAGAAAATAATGTAACTTTTTGCTAAATCCTAGTTAAATGCTTATGAATGGGAAATATCCTCAAGCCTGTCGTTGATTAATGAAAATCAGTATTGGTGGTGCATGATGAACTGTTAAGAGTAATTGCATATTTAGAAATGCAAAGGTGGCAGGTATGACGAAGAGAAATTAAGGAATGGAGGTTTCTTGAACGTGCGAAGGCCACACGGTGTGAAAGGGATTTCATGATTTTGAAATAAACACTCGGAAGGGACAATATAATCTCCCCATAAATTTTGGTTTAATGCACATGAATACGATATTTCCTCCGCCCTTTCGCCCATCAATGACAATATATACAGTTTCTGTATGATGGCCTGTTAGAATTAAATGCCAGTAATTACATATTTAGAAACAAGATATGTCTATATATATATATATATAAATTTATATTTTATTTTATTGTAGAGAAGTGCGAAGGTGATGGAGAAGGCGGAGAGCAAGGAAATAATGGCAAGTTCTGAAAAGCGGTTGGACGTGATTCAAAAAAGGGTTACGGGGATAGTCAGGAAGAGATCATGAAGGGGGAGTTCAGCGACCGGTTTGTATATTTGCAGAATTTTTGCAAAATGGCTAATTATGGAATAGGGAAATTGCTAATTGCATGCGTAGCAATAAGATCTTATATATAATTTCCAACTGCTAATTCCAAAAGGACGCCGACACAAGAAACAACAACTACGAACTGAATATTTATTCAACTCGGCAAAGGGACGATTGCCTAAAGAAATTTGAACAAATGGTGAAGTATGGAAAGTGGACAGATGGGATTCAAAACGGGTTGACAATAGTTCCAGTAAATATGTGAGGAAGTAGTGGTTAAATTGTATTTCTCGAAAGTTTTCAGTGCAAAAAATGTGCATTGCGGAAAAGGGCATGATAGGTGGACCGTAATACGGAAAAGGGTAGAACTTCATGTTTCAGAATTTTTGATTGCAAAATGTGTAAAACATAAGAGATCGTGAAAAGGGCATGATAGGTCAACCGTAATACGGAAAAGGGCATGATCTAAGAATGGTTGCAAATTTGTATATCTGTCAATTTGTATATAGCAGAGATACGAATGTTGTTTGGAGGTCCTGGAAAAGTAGAGGTGCATTGTTGATGTAGCCAGCGGGGTCCTCCTATCAATTTCTATATGGCAGAACTCTGGGTGGCAGTTGTGGGACAAGGAACAATAGAGGGTCAATTTAAAGAAAGGTGAAGCGGTGGTTGGAAATGCATGAATTGGGAAAATGGAAAGGCGGAAGACATTTTTTGTAAGTGCGAATTGGTTTCAAAGAAGCCCCGTTGTTGCAAAATCATGATCTACTAGTTATCAGGAAATGTGTTGTTGAAGATTACATTTTATTGCAATGCGCGCGTTCAATTATGTTCTTGATACATTATTCCATGACTGTAACATACCAACTAAAGTAGTGAACTTTGGTTTGTACTAATTAGCATTAAAACTTAATAATTGCATCTCTAGAAACAAGAAGAACAATTTTGTTGGAACATTTTACATTGGTATTAGTAAACAGAAGATCGAAGAAGTACGAGAGCACCAAAGTATGCCAATTAGAACATGCATGAAACCCAAAAAAGTGGCAGAGACGAAGAGTCCAAGGACAAAATTTCGTAATAGAAAATCCATTTAAAAAAATAAGAAAAGTATTGAGTACTGTACATCTATGCTTAGAAATTGGATCCAGTTCTTCAGTTGAAAACGTTGAAGGTATCTGTGACAAACATAGGCATAAGTTCCACAGTATGCAAGATTCTTGGAGTTTTCTCCTCGATTAATCATCCTCTGTTGAAATTGATATTTTTCAGAAGCTTTGCTTGAGGAACAACACGAAAATGGTTGCAAGGCAAGTGGAATAGCCCTTAGTTGAAACTGACTCTTCATAGTTGAAAACAATTCAGTAGTACAACTTGCACGTGCAATTACAGAGGCCCAAATTAGTCCATTCTGGGAAGAAGGAGATGACTAGTAGGAAAATGTGTTGCAGCAATGAAAGTTTTGCACCTGATACCCGAAAATGTTAAAAAATATTTTTTGGCTTGAAATATTTCTCTGGAAGCATCAACATATGATTTCTTTATAGTCAAACTCTTTCTCCCATAATGGACTAATTTGGAACTCTAGAATTCCTACTTTGGCGATGCAAAGTGGTTGTTGCATTCACTATCCGTTTTTTTTTCCGAAACTCCTTTTGGTGTTGTCATGAGTGTGATCCCCGAGCCGGGAAGGTCCATTCGTTATGGTTCATTTCAATTTGGGCCCAACAGTCGGAATATTTTCTGCATTGCCATCATCCATTTCCATATCATTGTCCATCAAATCATCTTCTTCTAGCTTGGAATTCATGGCATAAAGTTTTACGACAGGCATGATTGGAAGTGGGCAGGTTCTCTGAGCAGCCAAGGTTGGCATCGAATTTTTTGGCTTGAAATATATCTCTCGGTGTACCAAGGGACCATCTCGTTTTTTTCTTGTGGCTGGAGAGAGATGAATAGTAAGAATATGCCCTAGAATAGTGGAACCTGTGGCCATTATGCCCCAATGTGTTGATTCTGTGTGGAGAGAACTGTCGCCACAAGTTATTAAGAATTTTCATTTGCTCGAGACGATGTTTCAAATGAAAATCGGGGAGGGATAATATAAGCCTCCGCAAAGTCTGGTTTAATGTGTATCAATGGAATATCTCCTCGGGCCTTTCGTTGATCAATGACAATTTCTAGGGTTCATGTGGAATGAGTTGTGACCATCACAACTCACTAATTGCACAATTAGAAAAAAGTACGAAGGTGGCGGTGACGACGAAAAGACATTAAAAATAAAAAAATTCTTAAAATCACCAACCCGTCAGTGAAAAAAAAAAAAGGATTGAGTTGCCTTTGAAATGAATACCTGCAAAGGATAACATGCTTGTGCACAAATCTTAGTTTAATTCGTACTAATGACAAATCTTCTCCGAAATCCTGGACATTAATGACAACTGTAACGGTTGTTGCAGGATGGCTACTAGCATTAAAGCTTAATTATTGCATATGGAAAGCGGTCAGGTGGGTTACAAAAGAAAAATGGAAGAAGATATACCCAAGAGATGTGAAGGCCCAATGGTTCTCTGCCTGGGGGATGGGTTCTCGGCCTGGTGGGCTGAAAATTGAGCCTCTATTGTTCTGTGTCCTACAAATAACACCTACACTTCCGACGATACAAAATGATAGGCAGAGTTGTAGGTTGATTGGTTCAACATTGCGGGTTGGTTGGTTAAACATGTACTTTTACAAAGTATGGACATAAGATTGTATAGAACATATCTGAATCCGTTATTCCATACTTGGTCACTTTTTGTTTCACGTGTTCGCGGCCTAAAAACTGAGTATCTATTGTTTTGTTCCCTATAAATAGCACCCACAGTTCCGCGATATACAAATTGACAACGAGAGTTGTGGAGATGAGTTTCTATATAAAGTATAGACATGATATTTCATACAACATATGAGGATCACTTATTCCATGCTTAGGCAATTTTTTTATTGCGAGTTTGCAGCCTGGCGGGTTGAAAAAATACTGAATATTGTTCCATGTCCTAAAAATAGCACGAAGATTTCCATGATATACAAATTGACAGCATGACCTATGGGTTGCTTGGATGAACATTGCATTTGTACTATTCTAGAACATATGTGGATTCTTCATTCCCTGTACTACAAATAGCAACCACATTTTCGCGATATACAAATTGACAGGAGGACCTATGGGTTGCTTGGTTGAACATTGTATTTGTATTGTTCTAGAACATATGTGGATTCCTCATTCCATACTTATGCACTTTTTGGATTATGGGTTTGTGGCTTGGTGGGCTAAAAATTAAGTATCTATTGTTATGTGTCCTACAAATAGAACCTACACTTCCATGATATACAAATTTACAAGTGGGCTTCTAGACACAGTCTCTATATAAATTATGGAATGAGATTTTATACAGCATATGCGTATTCATCATTCCATACTTACGCAGTTTTTGGATCCTGGATTGCTGGCTTGGCAGGCCGAAAATAGAGTCTCTATTGTTTCGTCTCCTACAAATAGCACCCAGATTTCTACGATATACAAATTGACAGCGGGAGTTGCGGCGATGAGTCTCTATATAAAGTATCGACATGAGATTTTATAGAGCATATGTGGATCCCTGTTTCCATATTTAGGCAGTTTTTTGATTGCGGGTTTAAAGTATGGCGGGTCGAAAAAAGAGTCTCTATTGTTCCATTTCCTACAAATAGCATTGAGATTTCTGTGACATACAAATTGACACGAGTCACCATGGGCTGCTTGGCTAAACATTGCATTTGTTTTGTTCTAGAACATATGTGCATCCCTCATTCCATACTTGGGCACTTTTTTGGATCACGGGTTCGCGGGCGGGAGGGATGGAAATTAAGTATCTATTGTTATGTATCCTACAAATAGAACCCACACTTCTGCGATATACAAATTGACACGTGGACCTATGGACATAATCTGTATATAAAATATGGAATGAGATTTTACAGAGCAGATGCGGATCACTAATTGCATACTTAGGCATTTTTTGGAGCATACGTTGGCGACCTGGCGCACTGAAAACAATCTATTGTTTCGTCACCTACAAATAGCATCCAGACTTCAATGATATACAAATTGACAGGTGGACTCGGGCTAATTCGCTGAACATTGGACTTTTATTGTCCTGTTGCGATCCCGTATTAATTTCATAGTTAGCAATTTGTTTTGATCGAGGGTTGCGGAGTTTTCCACAACATATAAATTGACACGAGTCACTACAAACTTCTTGGCTAAACATTGCATTTGTATTTTTCTAGAAGATATGTGGATCCCTCATTCCATACTTGGGCACTTTTTGGATCACAGGTTTGCAACCTGGCGAGCTGAAAATTAAGTATCTATTGTTTCGTATCCTACAAATAGCACCCACACTTCCGCGATATACAAATTGACATGCAGACCTAGGGACAAAGTTTGTATATAAATTATGGAATGAGATTTTATACAACATATGTGAATCACTAATTGCATACTAATTGATAGGTGGACTCGGGTTGCTTCTCTAAACATTGGAATTTTATTGTGCCGTTGCGATCCCATATCAATTTCATAGTTAGCGATTTTTTTTTATCAGGGGCTCTAGGGATGGCGGGATGGAAATTGGGCCTCTATTGTTCTGCGTTGTACAAATACATTGTTCTACAACATATGCGGACCTATGGGTTGCTTGGCTGAACTTTGCATTTGTATTGTTGTAGAACGTATGCAGAGTCCTCATTCCATACTTGGGCACTTTTTGGATTGCGGGTTGGCGGCCTGGCGGGCTGAAAAATAAGTATCTATTGTTTTGTATTCTACAAATAGCACCTACACTTCCGCGATATAAAAATTTACATGCCATCTTGTGGACATAGCCTCTATATAAAGTGTGGAATGAGATTTTATACAGCATATGTAGATTCCTCGTTCCATACTTAGGAAGTTTTTGGATCATGGGTTCGTGGCCTGGCCGACCGAAAATAGTGTCTATTGTTCTGTCTCCTACAAATAACACCCAGATTTATGCGACATACAAATTGATAGGAGGAGCTGCGAGCTGCTTGGATGAACAATGCATTTGTATTGTTCTAGAACATATGTGGATCCCTCATTCCATAGATGGGCATTTTTTGGATCGCGGGTTTGCGGCTAGGCGAGATAAAAATTAAGTATGTGGAACCCTCATTGCATACTCACAAGTGGACTCGAGTTACTTCATTGAAAATTGGATCAGTTAGGTAGTCAGATGGCCTAGGAAACGATATGATGGCATACCACTGAGATCCTTAAATGCTGAAGTGGAGGCTAGGTTCTTAGTGATATAATTGGGGTCTGCTTTTTAGAACCTCCCGAATCGAAAGGCTTGGACTTGGGAAGGTGGATTACTTAATAGGAGGGTGTTTTCATCATCAGCATTAGAGTAGGCAAATTTTGTTTACTAGGGACTTCGATTGATACAAAGCCCCTAAATTCTCCCATAATTACCAATGTATCTAGTTCCTTCATCACTCTCATTCTTCGGGAGTAAGATTTTTCATTTTCCCAAAGAATAAGCTCAGTGAGGAAGATGTAGACTTCAACCAGGTTCCTATTCTAGTGCATGAGCCACTAGCTCTAATGCCAATTTGACCGAGGAAAATAAAGGAACAAGCCACCAAGCCCCCACCAAGCCTCTATTGTTCCTTGTTGTACAAACACATTGTTTTATAACATATGCGGATCACTCATTCCATACATGAGAACTTTTTGGATCGCGGATTCATGACCTGGCGGGCTTAAAATTAAGTATCTATTGTTTTGTGTTCTACAAATAGCATCTTCACTTCCGCGATATACAAATTGACAAGAGGACTTGTGGACATAGTCTCTATATTAACTATGGAATCAGATTTTATACAACATATGCAGATTTCTCATTCCATACTTGGGCAATTTTTGGATCGTGGGTTGGTGGCTTGACGGGTTTAAAATATAGTCTCTATTGTTCCCTCTCTTACATATACCACCCAGGCTTCTACAATATACAAATTTCGAGGAGGGCTTGGGCTGGTTGCCTGAACATTGCACTTTTAGGTAGTTTTTGGATGGTGGGTTCGCGGCCAGGTGGGCCGAAAATAGAGTCTCCATTGATCCCTTTGCTAGAAATAGCATCCAGACTTCCACCATATACAAATTTACAAGAGGACTCGGGTTGGTTCGCTGAACATTGCACTTTTATTGTCCCGTAACAATTCTGTATGTATTTCATATTTAACAATTTTTTTTTATCGGGGGCTATGGGGTTGGCGGGCTGAAAAATGGGCCTCTTTTGTTTGGGCTTGCAGGCTGAAAATTGGGACTGTATTGTTCCGCGCTGTACAAAAGCTACCCACTACTCTGCAATATACAAATTGACAAAGGAACCTGTGGGCTGCCTAGGGAAACATTGTAGTTTCATTGTTCCTTGTCCTCTGAATAGCATTTGGAGATCTGCCATATACAGATTGACAGATGGACTTGAGAGTTAGCGCATTAAATTATTAAAGGATGTTAAATCTCTTATTCTTAAAAGAATCAAGGAAAGAAAAGTTTTTTTTTTTTTTTAATTCTATAACCGCAAGCATAACAAGGACCAATTTGAATTTTAAGGGCATGTTGTTCATATGATAGCACAATTGCATTATGCACACTAAATATTTGTTGATTTCAAATTATTTTAGGATATTAATTTGACTAACTTCATCGAATAAGCAAAAATGCGAAAACAACGACCAATTTGTATTTTAAGAGCCTCTTGTTTGTATGTGAGGACAGTCGCAGTTCAGACACTATATATTCGTTGATTTCAAATTATTTTAGAACAATAGTTTGACCAAGTTCATCGATCAAGGAAATCTGCTAAAGCAAGTGACAGTACAACTGCATCACAATGCCATAGAAATTACCAGGCAGATCTACGTCCCAGCTTGCTAAAAAAAAAAAATTATACTGTTCGGTGTCCTCCAAAGAACAACTTGAGTTCCAGGGTATACAAATTGACAGACAAAGCAGATAACCAAGAACCAACTATACTTTAAATAGTCCACAAGCAAGTTCCCAGAAGATTCCATAGAGTAGAACCCATTGACCTTTGCACCAAACAATTTGATATACAAAGAAAAGACATCGGCGCATTTGTTTTCTGTTGAAACAAACTTTCATCTGAATGTTGAACAAATATTACAGAGAGACATGAGGTATTTTCGTTTCCTCTCAAAGTTTCATATAAAAAAAAAATTCCCCTTTTCATCCGATATGCAAAATTGCATTGTCCTCATTTAAGGTGAATTTTCTTTGTATCTAAAGTTGTCATAGAATGTAGACATTGCTTTCCTTTTTCTGTAGATATGTTTCATACAAAAACTCTGCCAACTCAGGAAGCACATTTTGTAATAGCGGATGCCTGATCGTACAGTGCACAGTTGTGTTTCCCACGGTTCAAATAACACCACTGAGGCAATGTCCATAAATACATGGGCATTTTTCACCGCATCGCAGACAATCAATCGTATCATCAGTTATCAAAGCAGAGGCAGAGGCAACGGAATGGAATTTTTCACAAACAGGCTCAAAGGCGGTCGAGTACACATTGGCTACAACTAAAAGACCTTGGGAATGCGACCAAAGAAATTAATACATTGAACAATATAATACACAACTGCATCCCACCCTCCCCTTTAAAACAAAAAAAAAAATTAACAGCTCTAGAAATTTGTTGAAGGCTATTTCTATAAGCAAAGCGAGGATGAGTTTGTAAATGTATACGCACAACAATTGTACAACTAGCTAGCTTCTCCATATCCTTTACTGCATCTGCTCGCAACTCTGTTACAAACGTTGACTGGGTTGTCTGAAAGATCGTTTCTCTAGCATCCTTATTTTTTGTTATATTTTTGAACAACATAAGTGGAATCTTCCCTCTATGCAATTGTCATTCCATTGATGAAAACAAATTTGAATACGCATCGAACAATTGTAGCTGCAACATGGAACAATGCAATATTTGTGTAACTTATTCAACATACATGAAGAAGTGAAAGTAAACAACAAAACTGAATATGAAAAGCAGTACCATTGCCTTCTCATTGTCCGACTCTCCATCCTTTATATGGAGAATGCGTTGCAACCCAAATTTCCTGGCCAGTGTGACAACATCCCCAATCGTTACCATTGGGTAAATATCAGTGCTCTATGCAAGTTGCCTAATAGTCAAGTCTGGGAGGAAGCGGTATTCTGAACAAATAGGAGGAATTTTTTCCACAATGCTTGTTTCTTTGATCGAAATAATTCAATCGCAATCACCATGGTCATATACTATTTTCGGAAATATATTAAAATTTGTAATGGATATCCCATTACGCGGCAATATCTTTTCTGCATGTTTCTAGACAAGTTGTGGAGGAACATTCAGTGTGACTATCATCATGGTTTCCTTGTCTGTCATATCAGCATGCACAATGGGTCTACTTTTGTTTGCCTTCTCCAAGTAGGTAGTATAGACAACCATTATGTCCCCGACGAACACCTTTCTTGTTTGGCAGTTGTTCAAGGCCTCTATTGACAATACTTTGGATGTCATAACTCTAGACCTGAAGACATTTTTTGAACAGGAAAACTAAAGTGAATGGTAGTTTTCTACAAGTACATGCATACTTTTGATGAACTATGGAGCCAGAGTTTCATAATGAAACCTCTTAGTCTGTGGAACATGCAGCAGGTTCGGTGTTTCACTTGTACTTGTTGATACTTCTTGTGAGCTACAAACCATGTACTGCAGATGGCATCATCATATTCGCCATGCCATAGATGAATATATAGACTGGGAAATTTGTCTAGTAAACATAGTAAGAGCAGAGCACATGCATCTTTACCTTTGGCCTTGTCGGTCCGCCGATGTCTGGGATGAATGACTGCTCATGGTTGTATCACTAGTCCAACTTTTTCTGATGCAAGCATTTGCAGATGGACATCAGGACTAAGCAAATATATGCATTCTATATTATATGCCCACACCCGGTTTGTATCTTTAATTTTCCGACACAATTGGTATACCTTTTAGAACATTGTACCACAGAACCCTCTGCTGCTGCAAAAAAGAATTCATCTCCCTGTCCAAGCAACCTGTTTTTTCCAAGGCAATAATGTGGAAGATGCAATCGACAAGAAAGCAAGTTAGTTTGAAAACAGACATGTAAAACAAAAAGCAATAGGTCTATTTACCCGCCAAAGAGTCCTTTGTCCTATCCAACCATTTTGTTTGTTTAAATGCAGCAATGCAGCGCAAACACAACGGACATGCACTAGCTTAGTATGCAGGAATAAACATATGCAACCAAGAAAACTTACCATGTAGGAAGGCACGCAACTAGATTAACACATATCCAGACCATAAATGAAATACAAAACAGTGCAATATGAAACAACAGTATGTGCATGCACCTTTCTATATCCTCTTCAGCCGATGCAGTCGAGACTCTCTCCTTTTCTCCAACTACTATGTTTGTTTCAATTTGGGAACCCACAAAATTTAATAAACATCAATGGAAGTTGGTATTCAACGGAGAATAAGCAATATGTACATAGAGCAAAACTAACTCAACGAATAGTCTACAAAGGCAGAAAAATGAACCTTTACGCTTCTCTATCCATTGTTGTAAATGTGTACAATTGTTTTCCCTGGCCAAAATATATTACAAGGCACACAATATCACACAGCTACATGGACATAACTAAACGATTTCTGCTTTTCCCTAGGAATTTATCCACATATGCCCTCTAGCCATGTTCTTTATCCTCTACACAGACTGTTGTGCACATGATACAAGTTCTCAGTTTTCCATGGCTAATTACCCACACATCCTTCCAGACATGAAAATATAATCTTGTAGAATCTTTGTTGCACATATCATATGTCAAGAACAACACAAATTTCATCCTGCGCACACCAGTCTATGTAGAGGAGAAAGGACATGTCATGTCATATCCACACATCTAACTATACATGGTTTATAAATGTACCCTGCATACATATTCTTTATTCCAACAAAAAAACAACGAGTATTGTAACTTCACATGTAATCCTTGAACAATTTTGCATGCAACTATTTTCTTTCATGGCAAGACTGCAGCACTAGGAAAATCTCACAGAATAACAGATCTTGACTCCAAAAGACATGGAAAATAAAACAACTGCATATCCACTGGTGGGTGTAGGGGATGAACACCGTAAAGCACCCCAAACAAAATAATAACAATACAAAAATAAATAAATAAAGCTCCAACCACCGCCACTACACCCCAACCCTGCAAGGCCAAATCAAAGAAAAGAAACTAGCAAGGACCAAACCAGTAAGAAAGCATGAAGAGGCCGAACTGCACCCCCAATGCCCCAAAGTGAAAACCCCAACCAAACAAATAGAACCAGCAACCCGGGAACCAATGAACCAACAAGAACCACAGATCCAGTGAACAACATATGTATCTCCAATGATTACGAAACTACAACCCAAACAAAAAAGGAACTGGAAACACACAAGGAACACGCGACTACAAATAAGCAAACATTCTTACTTGCAAACTGCAAACTAAACAACAAACAAGGAATGCAAAATGAAACCACCACATCGAAACTTACTCTGAAACGATGAAATGCAGAAGCACAACTCAAATCACTAGCAAAACAACAACAAGCAACAACCGAGAAACCAACGAACAAGAAACTCTCACCGAACTAGTAAACAATGTATGTAGCCTCAACAATTACGAGGATGAAGCATACAATGGAAACAACCGACAAACCAGTGAAGAAGAAGCAGTCACTGAACCAGTAAAGAATGTATGTAGCTTCAATGGTAGAACAAGGACGAAACATACAATGGCTATTGAACTAGCGGTAGACAATCAAGTGCAAATTCACTGTAACTGTATACAAAATTTTGAGGAAAAATGTACTCTGAGAACCGTATTTACATAAACATTTAAGAATCTCAGGCTATCTAAGCACCTCATGGAATGCAAACATTTAAGTTGTCAGGGGTGTTGCAGAACATCGCGTCATGTGAACATTTACGCAGTCAGTCCTATTGACGCATCTCAGAATACGTGTCAATACATTTCAAGAAATATACATCTGCCAAAGATACTAAAAACCTACGAATTCTCAATCACTACAAAGCTTGGATATCAAAACTTGCAGATATATTTGGGTATCATAAAATGCTAATACAAACATTCTAACTAATGCTAGCATTAGTCAACATTGAAGAAAGATACAGGAAAAATAAATGATTAAAACATACTGACTACAAGAAAAACTTTGGATATGTTGCCATATAGTACATTGGGAATAGCGAAGTCGGCAATAAGACCTCCATTATCTTATCCAATCAGATCAGTACATATATGTTACTTTTTATTATATAAAAATATATGTTTTTATTTCCATAGCTTCAACAATAGGTATTGTGAAAATATTTCGGGTCAAAGGACAAAGTAATATGCAGTCAACGATTTATCGATTGCTATAGTCCCTCTATGCCTACAGCAGGGACTAATAATATATATCATTTCATTCCAAACACAATTAAACTTCTCTCTAGAATATTTATTCAACATTTTTTTTTGTTTTAACATTCCCTAACTAGGCTTAAAAGATAAACTGTAAATTACGATAAAACTATACTTGTGTTCAACTTATCATTTAAACATGAAGTTAATTCCTTTAGTTGTTAGTTCACCTTTATATACAGGACACAATTCATTCGAGCACAAGTTGCATCTATTTCTTTGTACTAGTCAACATCTAAAAGACTTAATCTGGACGAATGTGCTAGAGCTAAACATTGAGAGAGAGATTATGAATTTATCATAATCTCTTTCTTTTAATTTCCAGCTGCATCAAAACCTAGAACTTTATTTTAATTTCCAACGGTATCAAAACCTGTGATTTCAATTCATAAACAAAATTTTAAATTAGACCATCTACATTCAAATTAGTAAGCGCTTATGGGTGTCTCCATCATTCCTTCAATAAGAAAAGGATTCTTCACAATTTGATCTAAATCAGCTTGTAATATTGATCATATTTCCATTTAAGAGGAGAATTTAAATTTCAATACAACGTAATTATCATACAATTAGGTACTCTGATTTCAATATGTCAATGTTCTACTATGTTCATCATAATTTACAAATTTACATATCAGAAACAGAAGCTAATAATAAGTTTGGGTTGTAACATACATAATTAGTTTGATTACAATTCAACAAATATAGTTACCATAACCCAAGAAGCTTGAATTTGTTGTGTCTTCGGTTAAATTTCTTACACACAATTCCTTCTTCCTACTTTCTAATGAATCAACTATACTGGTACCTCCCAACCAATGCTAAGGGTACTCTTCTTCCCCCTTATCCCCCGAGCCACAAAGGGGTCAAGCACAAAATCGAGAACACAATAGCTCCCAAGTTTGGCTTGTAAGGAAGAGCTTCCACTTTTTCCACAAGCTTGGTATCCCAACTCTCACAAGTAAAACACAGTCAAAAAAAAATTGACAGCATAACAGTGCTAAGAAAAATGAGATCCATTCTCCTTCTACCCCATTTCTTTTATAGGTAAATTCTCAATGACACTTGTCTACATGTACAAGTAATTCAACTTTTAATTATTTTATTAATAATTATTCACCCACACACTTGTCTCACTCTCCCCAAGTTGCACAAGTAACTACCTTTTTATTTTATTAAAAAAAAACATTTTCCCTCACAATCCTCAATGTGCCCCTATTATTGCTCTTAGTTGTCCCTTTGCTCCCCAAATTCTCATTTAATGAGTGTCTCCTAACTAGATCTTAGTTAGAGTTGGATTAGGAGTCTTTTTTTAGTTAGGATATGTGGGAGATTAACTCAAGATGTTACTCTATGTGTACATCTATTCTCTCATGTTTTTATTTATTTCTATTTTAAAAATTCTTTTATTATTTTCATGCACACATGTGCATTTTACCCAACCTCTAATTTGTTTATTACTTTTTTTCCCTGGAGTTTGATTTTATTTAAATTCTTTTTATTTATTTAATATTTTTATTTAGTCTTTTATTTAAACTTAGACTTGGACTTAGCCTTAGACTCTTGTTAGGCTTATAGTTTATAATTTAATGATTAATTAATATTATGTTTTAACCAGGTCTAAATATTTCATTAAGTTCTCTAGGCCATCTAGATTTATTGACTCACATTTTAATTACACAACATGCCTTTCAAGATGCACCTCCGTGCTCCAAGGGTGCCACTCGAATTTGACTAGTTTTGGAAGTTTGTCCAACCTGTTATCACTGAAATTTCGTCCGTGCAGGGCGACAAGAACCCCGCATCATCAACACAGAAAAATAGTCGTTCATGGCACAAGGATTAACTCCACAGCACAGCAAAAGGGTCAAAACTATGCAAAAAATGGCCAAAAAATTAAAAAGCACGATGCACCCACTGGGCGCACGCACGCGCGCGCAACATCTTCGTATTTTGGGTGCATATGCACGGCTGTGGGGTGAAAAACCCGCGCGCCTGCCAAACGACGCATTTATGAAGCTGGTCGGCCTCCCAACCACTAATGGATCGGCTCCCAAGTCGATTTGACATCAAATCCGAGCTCAATCTGCGTGGGGAG